>JAUIMM010000469.1:0-147500 GCA_031769625.1 Taudactylus pleione
AGGGAGGGGAGGAGGGACCGCAAGTAGCAGAGGCAGCAGCGGTGAGTAGAGCTGGGAGGAGGGACTGCAAGTAGCAGAGGCAGCAGCGGTGAGTAGAGCTGGGAGGAGGGACCGCAAGTAGCAGAGGTGAGTAGATCTGGGAGGAGGGATCGCAAGTAGCAGAGGCAGCAGCGGTGAGTAGAGCTGGGAGGAGGGTGTGGTTAGGTGATAGGGAGAGGAGGGTGTGGTGAGGTGATAGGGAGAGGAAGGTGTGGTGAGGTGATAGGGAGAGGAGGGTGTGGTGAGGTGATAGGGAGAGGAAGGTGTGGTGAGGTGATAGGAAGAGGATGGTGAGGTGATAGGGAGAGGAAGCTGTGGTGAGGTGATAGGGAGAGGAAGGTGAGGTGATAGGGAGAGGAGGGTGTGGTGATAGGGAGAGGAAGGTGTGGTGAGGTGATAGGGAGAGGAAGGTGTAGTGAGGTGATAGGGAGAGGAGGGAGTGGTGAGGTGATAGGGAGAGGAAGGTGAGGTGATAGGGAGAGGAAGGTGTGGTGAGGTGATAGGGAGAGGAGGGTGTGGTGAGGTGATAGGGAGAGGAAGGTGTGGTGATAGGGAGAGGAGGGAGTGGTGAGGTGATAGGGAGAGGAAGGAGTGGTGAGGTGATAGGGAGAGGAGGGTGTGGTGATAGGGAGAGGGAGGTGAGGTGATAAGGAGAGGAGAGTGTGGTGATAGAGAGAGGAAGGTGTGGTGAGGTGATAGGGAGAGGAAGGTGTGGTGAGGTGATAGGGAGAGGAGGGGAGTGGTGAGGTGATAGGGAGAGGAAGGTGTGGTGATAGGGAGAGGAGGGAGTGGTGAGGTGATAGGGAGAGGAAGGTGTGGTGAGGTGATAGGGAGAGGAGGGTGTGGTGAGGTGATGGGGAGAGGAAGGTGTGGTGAGGTGATAGGGAGAGGAGGGTGTGGTGAGGTGATAGGGAGAGGAAGTTGTGGTGAGGTGATAGGGAGAGGAGGGTGTGGTGAGGTGATAGGGAGAGGAAGGTGAGGTGATAGGGAGAGGAAGGTGAGGTGATAGGGAGAGGAAGGTGTGGTGAGGTGATAGAGAGAGGAGGGTGTGGTGAAGTGATAGGGAGAGGAGGGTGTGGGTGAGGTGATAGGGAGAGGAAGGTGTGGTGAGGTGATAGGGAGAGGAAGGTGAGGTGATAGGGAGAGGAAGGTGTGGTGAGGTGATAGGGAGAGGAAGGTGTGGTGAGGTGATAGGGAGAGGAGGGTGTGGTGAGGTGATAGGGAGAGGAAGGTGTGGTGATAGGGAGAGGAGGGAGTGGTGAGGTGATAGGGAGTTGAAGGAGTGGTGAGGTGATAGGGAGAGGAGGGTGTGGTGAGGTGATAGGGAGAGGAATGTGTGGTGAGGTGATAGGGAGAGGAAGGTGAGGTGATAGGGAGAGGAGGGTGTGGTGAGGTGATAGGGAGAGGAGGGTGTGGTGAGGTGATAGGGAGAGGATGGTGTGGTGAGGTGATAGGGAGAGGAAGGTGTGGTGAGGTGATAGGGAGAGGAAGGTGTGGTGTGGTGAGGTGATAGGGAGAGGAAGGTGTGGTGAGGTGATAGGGAGAGTAGGGTGTGGTGAGGTGATAGGGAGAGGAAGGTGTGGTGAGGTGATAGGGAGAGGAGGGTGTGGTGAGGTGATAGGGAGAGGAGGGTGTGGTGAGGTGATAGGGAGAGTAGGGTGTGGTGAGGTGATAGGGAGAGGATGGTGAGGTGATAGGGAGAGGAAGCTGTGGTGAGATGATAGGGAGAGGAAGGTGAGGTGATAGGGAGAGGAGGGTGTGGTGATAGGGAGAGGAAGGTGTGGTGAGGTGATAGGGAGAAGAAGGTGTAGTGAGGTGATAGGGAGAGGAGGGAGTGGTGAGGTGATAGGGAGAGGAAGGTGAGGTGATAGGGAGAGGAAGGTGTGGTGAGGTGATAGGGAGAGGAGGGTGTGGTGAGGTGATAGGGAGAGGAAGGTGTGGTGATAGGGAGAGGAGGGAGTGGTGAGGTGATAGGGAGAGGAAGGAGTGGTGAGGTGATAGGGAGAGGAGGGTGTGGTGATAGGGAGAGGAAGGTGTGGGGAGGTGATAGGGAGAGGAAGGTGTGGTGAGGTGATAGGGAGAGGAAGGTGTGGTGAGGTGATAGGGAGAGGAGGGTGTGGTGAGGTGATAGGGAGAGGAGGGTGTGGTGAGGTGATAGGGAGAGGAGGGTGTGGTGAGGTGATAGGGAGAGGAGGGAGTGGTGAGGTGATAGGGAGAGTAGGGTGTGGTGAGGTGATAGGGAGAGGAGGGTGTGGTGAGGTGATAGGGAGAGGAAGGTGTGGTGAGGTGATAGGGAGAGGAAGGTGAGGTGATAGGGAGAGGAAGGTGTGGTGAGGTGATAGGGAGAGGAAGGTGTGGTGAGGTGATAGGGAGAGGACGGAGTGGTGAGGTGATAGGGAGAGGAGGGTGTGGTGAGGTGATAGGGAGAGGAAGGTGAGTTGATAGGGAGAGGAAGGTGTGGTGAGGTGATAGGGAGAGGAGGGTGTGGTGAGGTGATAGGGAGAGGAGGGTGTGGTGTGGTGATAGGGAGAGGAGGGTGTGGTGAGGTGATAGGGAGAGTAGGGTGTGGTGAGGTGATAGGGAGAGGAGGGTGGGTACAGAGCTTAGTGGTGGGGTAGTAGGACCATTGTGGTTGAGAACAGAATGAAAGTGGAGGAACAGGAGAGGACGGGGAGGGAAGCAGAGGGGAGGAATACAGAATACAGACAGAGTATTGGGGAGAAGGGGAGGAAGATGTAAAGGAGACTGGGGGGGGGGAAGGATGGAGGTGGGAACAGGGGGCATAATAAAGGATTAGGTAGGCACTGAGTAAAGTGAGAATGTGAAGAAAACATGGTCACGGTGTGGATGAGGTAACAATAGCGTATGTGTGAGAACGACAGTGTTAATGGTTTTTCAAAAATGCTTGTGAAAGAACACTGTCATGTGCTTGATGAACACAGTAGTGTTTTTTTTGTGTGTGTGTTTGTTTTATTGAGGGGAATATATGTGATCAATTCAATTCAGCTTTATTTGGCCAAGTATATACAAGGAATTGGATCAGGGTTAACACATCCCTTGAATTCACAACAACAATACCAAACAATCATACCACAACAACAGCCCACCCATTTAAGGTGAGTAATAAAAAAAAAGTTAAAAGTTGTGAGGCTAGGCAAAAGGAATGGTAAATCAGACCGTATATGCCAGGTTTAGAGGTTACTTTGCATTGGTACAAATAAAAATTTTGGGGGTCATTCAGACTCACTCGCGAGCAGCAGTACGCTCGCAAGTGGGTTGATGTTCCCCACTGCGCATGCGCACGACGGAGGGAGCTCCGTAGTGCGCATGCGCGAGACCCGGTGAGCGAAGGACTTTCCATCGCTCCGGGTCTCGCACCAAAGGGGGCGTGCTGTCGATGTTGATTGACAGCACGCCCCCTTTGGTGGGCGTGCCTGCCAGACGGAGGCGTTCCTATGGGAACGCCTACCGTCTGAAGCCGGCCCCACTGACATCACTAGTGATGTCAGTGGGAGTGATTTTGGCTCTGATAGAGCCAATATCACTCCTGGCCTTGCGGTTGTGAAACCCGACCACAGGGTTTCACTCGCAAGTCCGGTGGTCGTGATGGTCAAGACCATCGCGACCATCTTGTTGGACGCTCGTATATGCTGTGGGTGGTGACCCACAGCTATACGAGCGTCCAGGAGGACGCTCCATTTTAATGGAGGTGGGCCCTGATTCAGAGCGTCCGGCTCGGAATCAAGGCAATGTTTTTTGTGAAAAAAGAGGCAGCACAAATAGTAGCAAGTGAGATAATGTCTTTGCAATGGTCAAACAAGGAGTTCAGTGTTGCATGTCCTGGTTATGCCAGCAGCAGGTGTTTGTTTTGAAGAGGTAGTGAACTCACACGTGATGCCCCATAGATGTCCATATGCAGTATTGATAGCAGTTTAGTTGTGTTTGATGAAATGTTCTCCTTCTGTTTTCCTTCGGTTTAACGCCGGTCTAAAGCTGAAATTTTCCCTAAAATCTATTTTGCACTTGTGAGTTTGCACTTGGGAGTCTGCTATAACTCCGGCCAAGGCTAACCAGCCTAGTCAATGATTTTTAAGTACAGATGTAGCCAAGTGTGCATCCTAATTAATGACAACCCCCCACTAGCCAGCCAATACAGACCAAGCAATAAAATGGCTTAAACAAACATGTAGCACATACCAAACATTTAGAATTTACATGCCTACACACAATGTAATGTACTTATGGCAATTTATATACAATACAATATTATAAGACTGCAGCAGACTTTGAGATAATAATTGCTGATTACCTACTGATTATATCACGTACGTGGCAGTGTAGGGATTATCACATGTATGGCAGTGTAGGAGGTGTAGGGATTATCACGTGTAGTGTAGAAGGAGGATATAGTATATCCCGTACGTGGCAGTGTAGGATAAGTGTAGGGATTATCACGTGTATGGCAGTGTAGGAGAAGTGTAAGGATTATCACGTGTAGTGTAGAAGGAGGATATAGTATATCCCCTACGTGGCAGTGTAGGAGAAGTGTAGGGATTATCACGTGTATGGCAGTGTAGGAATTATCACGTGTATGGCAGTGTAGGAGAAGTGTAGGGATTATCACGTGTATGGCAGTGTAGAAGGAGGATAGAGTATATCCCGTACGTGGCAGTGTAGGAGAAGTGTAGGGATTATCACGTGTATGGCAGTGTAGGCGGAGTATAGAGTATATCCCGCACGTGGCAGAGTAGGCGGAGCGCGGGGATAATCACGCGCGTGGCAGTGCAGGCGGAGCTAATCACGCGCGTGGCAGTGCAGGCGGAGCTAATCACGCGCGTGGCAGTGTAGGCGGAGCTAATCACGCACGTGGCAGTGTAGGCGGAGCTAACCACGCTCGTGGCAGTGTAGGCGGAGCTAACCACGCGCGTGGCAGTGTAGGCGGAGCGCAGGGATAACCACACGTGTGGCAGTGTAGGCGGAGCGCAGGGATAACCACACGTGTGGCAGTGTAGGCGGAGCACAGGGATGACCACGCACGTGGCAGTGTAGGCGAAGCACAGAGATGACCACGCACGTGGCAGTGTAGGCGGAGCGCAGGGATTATAACCCCACACAATAAAATACATGGTATGCACAGGACATGAGACAGGGAATTGTAGATCACTGGAATGTTACATTTTGGGAGTATTTATTCTTATATACTTTCTGGTATATTCTACAATAAAAAAAATATATGAAAGTCCGTAAAAATGTCACAATCTGAATTTACGATGATTTGGAAGATTTCACAATGCGTTAATAATACAGACAGACATAGAGCTGACACACATTGCTGTCTGTACGTTCATGGTGCGGATTGCTCTCTGTACGTTCATGGTGCGGATTGCTGTCTGTACGCTCATGGTGCGGATTGCTGTCTGTACGTTCATGGTGCGGATTGCTGTCTGCACGTTCATGGTGCGGATTGCTGTCTGTACGTTCATGGTGCGGATTGCTGTCTGTACGTTCATGGTGCGGATTGCTGTCTGTACGTTCATGGTGCGGATTGCTGTCTGTACGTTCATGGTGCGGATTGCTGTCTGTACGTTCATGGTGCGGATTGCTGTCTGTACGTTCATGGTGCGGATTGCTGTCTGTACGTTCATGGTGCGGATTGCTGTCTGTACGTTCATGGTTCGGATTGCTGTCTGTACGTTCATGGTGCGGATTGCTGTCTGTACGTTCATGGTGCGGATTGCTGTCTACGTTAATGGTGCGGATTGCTGTCTGTATGTTCATGGTGCGGATTGCTGTCTGTACGTTCATGGTGCGGATTGCTGTCTGTACGTTCATGGTGCGGATTGCTGTCTGTACGTTCATGGTGCGGATTGCTGTCTGTACGTTCATGGTGCGGATTGCTGTCTGTACGTTCATGGTGCGGATTGCTGTCTGTACGCTCATGGTGCGGATTGCTGTCTGTACGTTCATGGTGCGGATTGCTGTCTGCACGTTCATGGTGCGGATTGCTGTCTGTACGTTCATGGTGCGGATTGCTGTCTGTACGTTCATGGTGCGGATTGCTGTCTGTACGTTCATGGTGCGGATTGCTGTCTGTACGTTCATGGTGCGGATTGCTGTCTGTACGTTCATGGTTCGGATTGCTGTCTGTACGTTCATGGTGCGGATTGCTGTCTGTACGTTCATGGTGCGGATTGCTGTCTACGTTAATGGTGCGGATTGCTGTCTGTATGTTCATGGTGCGGATTGCTGTCTGTACGTTCATGGTGCGGATTGCTGTCTGTACGTTCATGGTGCGGATTGCTGTCTGTACGTTCATGGTGCGGATTGCTGTCTGTACGTTCATGGTGCGGATTGCTGTCTGTACGTTCATGGTGCGGATTGCTGTCTGTACGTTCATGGTACGGATTGCTGTCTGTACGTTCATGGTGCGGATTGCTGTCTGTACGTTCATGGTGCGGATTGCTGTCTGTACGTTCATGGTGCGGATTGCTGTCTGTACGCTCATGGTACGGATTGCTGTCTGTACGCTCATGGTGCGGATTGCTGTCTGTACGCTCATGGTGCGGATTGCTGTCTGTACGCTCATGGTGCGGATTGCTGTCTGTACGTTCATGGTGCGGATTGCTGTCTGTACGTTCATGGTGCGGATTGCTGTCTGTACGTTCATGGTGCGGATTGCTGTCTGTACGCTCATGGTGCGGATTGCTGTCTGTACGCTCATGGTGCGGATTGCTGTCTGTACGCTCATGGTGCGGATTGCTGTCTGTACGTTCATGGTGCGGATTGCTGTCTGTACGTTCATGGTGCGGATTGCTGTCTGTACGTTCATGGTGCGGATTGCTGTCTGTACGTTCATGGTGCGGATTGCTGGTGCGGCAGCCAGGGATTCTCCTAGTCTGGGAAATGAGGTGGACATTGCTGTGTTATGTCTCCAGCTACCATTATATTATATTGTTGTGATATATTTTGACACCAGTTCCAGCAGCATTTGATGGGAGAAGCTTTGCCAGTGCTGACTGTTCTCAATGTCTTTTATGGCTCATTGGGAATTTTTTCCTTTTATTCTACAACAAGCGTCGTCAGGTTTCTCACAATAAAGTCGAGCGTCCTCCATGGCCGCCCAGCATTCCCCCTAATGTGTCTCTTTCCCAGGATGCTTTGCTGCTGCAGTACTAATAATAATAATACTAATGATAATGGTTCTGTATGAAGTAACAGCGTAGCAGGTTTATGTGTAGTGTGGTAAGCGGACTTTCTTTTCTTACAGCCTAGCACGTCCTTTATCCAACATGAATGATGCCATGATCACTCACATCTCCTCTGGTGCACCCACGCCCACTAAAAGGTATTCTCCTGCCATTCACCTTACTATAGCTGTAATATTGTATGTATCTGAGGAAAATCTTATATATAGGTCTGGGTATATCTATCTGTGTAATATCAGCCCTGATATCTGATATAACAGGCTGGGTATAGTCAGGGTATAACTGTATATGTATCTGTGTAATATCAGCCCTGATATCTGATATAACAGGCTGGGTATAGTCAGGGTATAACTGTATATGTATCTATGTAATATCAGCCCTGATATCTGATATAACAGGCTGGGGATAGTCAGGGTATAACTGTATATGTATCTGTGTAATATCAGCCCTGATATCTGATATAACAGGCTGGGGATAGTCAGGGTATAACTGTATATGTATCTGTGTAATATCAGCCCTGATATCTGATATAACAGGCCGGGTATAGTCAGGGTATAACTGTATATGTATCTGTGTAATATCAGCCCTGATATCTGATATAACAGGCCGGGTATAGTCAGGGTATAACCGTATATGTATGTGTAATATCAGCCCTGATATCTGATATAACAGGCTGGGTATAGTCAGGGTATAACTGTATATGTATCTGTGTAATATCAGCCCTGATATCTGATATAACAGGCTGGGTATAGTCAGGGTATAACTGTATATGTATCTGTGTAATATCAGCCCTGATATCTGATATAACAGGCTGGTTATAGTCAGGGTATAACTGTATATGTATCTGTGTAATATCAGCCCTGATATCTGATATAACAGGCTGGGTATAGTCAGGGTATAACTGTATATGTATCTATGTAATATCAGCCCTTGATATCTGATATAACAGGCTGGGTATAGTCAGGGTATAACTGTATATGTATCTGTGTAATATCAGCCCCTGATATCTGATATAACAGGCTGGGGATAGTCAGGGTATAACTGTATATGTATCTGTGTAATATCAGCCCCTGATATCTGATATAACAGGCTGGGTATAGTCAGGGTATAACTGTATATGTATCTGTGTAATATCAGCCCCTGATATCTGATATAACAGGCTGGGTATAGTCAGGGTATAACTGTATATGTATCTGTGTAATATCAGCCCTGATATCTGATATAACAGGCTGGGGATAGTCAGGGTATAACTGTATATGTATCTGTGTAATATCAGCCCTGATATCTGATATAACAGGCTGGGGATAGTCAGGGTATAACTGTATATGTATCTGTGTAATATCAGCCCTGATATCTGATATAACAGGCTGGGTATAGTCAGGGTGTAACTGTATATGTATCTGTGTAATATCAGCCCCTGATATCTGATATAACAGGCCGGGTATAGTCAGGGTATAACTGTATATGTATCTGTGTAATATCAGCCCCTGATATCTGATATAACAGGCTGGGTATAGTCAGGGTATAACTGTATATGTATCTGTGTAATATCAGCCCTGATATCTGATATAACAGGCTGGGGATAGTCAGGGTATAACTGTATATGTATCTGTGTAATATCAGCCCTTGATATCTGATATAACAGGCTGGGTATAGTCAGGGTGTAACTGTATATGTATCTGTGTAATATCAGCCCTTGATATCTGATATAACAGGCTGGGTATAGTCAGGGTATAACTGTATATGTATCTGTGTAATATCAGCCCTGATATCTGATATAACAGGCTGGGGATAGTCAGGGTATAACTGTATATGTATCTGTGTAATATCAGCCCTGATATCTGATATAACAGGCTGGGTATAGTCAGGGTATAACTGTATATGTATCTGTGTAATATCAGCCCTGATATCTGATATAACAGGCCGGGTATAGTCAGGGTATAACTGTATATGTATCTGTATAATATCAGCCCTGATATCTGATATAACAGGCTGGGTATAGTCAGGGTATAACTGTATATGTATCTATGTAATATCAGCCCTGATATCTGATATAACAGGCTGGGTATAGTCAGGGTATAACTGTATATGTATCTGTGTAATATCAGCCCTGATATCTGATATAACAGGCTGGGTATAGTCAGGGTATAACTGTATAAGTATCTGTGTAATATCAGCCCTGATATCTGATATAACAGGCTGGGTATAGTCAGGGTATAACTGTATAAGTATCTGTGTAATATCAGCCCTGATATCTGATATAACAGGCTGGGTATAGTCAGGGTATAACTGTATATGTATCTGTGTAATATCAGCCCTGATATCTGATATAACAGGCTGGGTATAGTCAGGGTATAACTGTATATGTATCTGTGTAATATCAGCCCTGATATCTGATATAACAGGCTGGGTATAGTCAGGGTATAACTGTATATGTATCTGTGTAATATCAGCCCTGATATCTGATATAACAGGCCGGGTATAGTCAGGTTATAACTGTATATGTATCTGTGTAATATCAGCCCTTGATATCTGATATAACAGGCTGGGTATAGTCAGGGTGTAACTGTATATGTATCTGTGTAATATCAGCCCTTGATATCTGATATAACAGGCTGGGGATAGTCAGGGTATAACTGTATATGTATCTGTGTAATATCAGCCCTGATATCTGATATAACAGGCTGGGTATAGTCAGGGTATAACTGTATAAGTATCTGTGTAATATCAGCCCTGATATCTGATATAACAGGCTGGGTATAGTCAGGGTATAACTGTATATGTATCTGTGTAATATCAGCCCTTGATATCTGATATAACAGGCTGGGGATAGTCAGGGTATAACTGTATATGTATCTGTGTAATATCAGCCCTTGATATCTGATATAACAGGCTGGGTATAGTCAGGGTATAACTGTATATGTATCTGTGTAATATCAGCCCTTGATATCTGATATAACAGGCTGGGTATAGTCAGGGTATAACTGTATATGTATCTGTGTAATATCAGCCCCTGATATCTGATATAACAGGCTGGGTACAGTCAGGGTATAACTGTATATGTATCTGTGTAATATCAGCCCTTGATATCTGATATAACAGGCTGGGTATAGTCAGGGTATAACTGTATATGTATCTGTGTAATATCAGCCCTGATATCTGATATAACAGGCTGGGTATAGTCAGGGTATAACTGTATATGTATCTGTGTAATATCAGCCCTGATATCTGCTATAACATATAGTCAGGGTATAACTGTATATGTATCTGTGTAATATCAGCCCTGATATCTGCTATAACAGGCTGGGTATAGTCAGGGTGTAACTGTATATCTATGTGTGTAATATCAGCCCTGATATCTGATATAACAGGCTGGGTATAGTCAGGGTGTAACTATATATGTATCTGTGTAATATCAGCCTCTGATATAACAGGCTGGTTATAGTCAGGGTATAACCGTATATGTATGTGTAATATCAGCCCTGATATCTGATATAACAGGCTGGGTATAGTCAGGGTATAACTGTATATGTATCTGTGTAATATCAGCCCCTGATATCTGATATAACAGGCCGGGTATAGTCAGGGTATAACTGTATATGTATCTGTGTAATATCAGCCCTGATATCTGATATAACAGGCTGGGTATAGTCAGGGTATAACTGTATATGTATCTGTGTAATATCAGCCCTGATATCTGATATAACAGGCCGGGTATAGTCAGGGTATAACTGTATATGTATCTGTATAATATCAGCCCTGATATCTGATATAACAGGCTGGGTATAGTCAGGGTGTAACTGTATATGTATCTATGTAATATCAGCCCTGATATCTGATATAACAGGCTGGGTATAGTCAGGGTATAACTGTATATGTATCTGTGTAATATCAGCCCTGATATCTGATATAACAGGCTGGGTATAGTCAGGGTATAACTGTATATGTATCTGTGTAATATCAGCCCTGATATCTGATATAACAGGCTGGGTATAGTCAGGGTATAACTGTATATGTATCTGTGTAATATCAGCCCTGATATCTGATATAACAGGCTGGGTATAGTCAGGGTATAACTGTATATGTATCTGTGTAATATCAGCCCTGATATCTGATATAACAGGCTGGGTATAGTCAGGGTATAACTGTATATGTATCTGTGTAATATCAGCCCTTGATATCTGATATAACAGGCTGGGTATAGTCAGGGTATAACTGTATATGTATCTGTGTAATATCAGCAATGATATAACAGGCCGGGTATTGTCAGGGTATAACTGTATATCTATCTGTGTAATATCAGCCCTTGTATCTGATATAACAGGCTGGGTATAGTCAGGGTATAACTGTATATGTATCTATGTAATATCAGCCCTGATATCTGATATAACAGGCTGGGTATAGTCAGGGTATAACTGTATATGTATGTGTAATATCAGCCCTGATATCTGATATAACAGGCTGGGGATAGTCAGGGTATAACTGTATATGTATCTGTGTAATATCAGCCCCTGATATCTGATATAACAGGCTGGGTATAGTCAGGGTGTAACTGTATATGTATCTGTGTAATATCAGCCCCTGATATCTGATATAACAGGCCGGGTATAGTCAGGGTATAACTGTATATGTATCTGTGTAATATCAGCCCCTGATATCTGATATAACAGGCTGGGTATAGTCAGGGTATAACTGTATATGTATCTATGTAATATCAGCCCTGATATCTGATATAACAGGCCGGGTATAGTCAGGGTATAACTGTATATGTATCTATGTAATATCAGCCCTGATATCTGATATAACAGGCTGGGTATAGTCAGGGTATAACTGTATATGTATCTGTGTAATATCAGCCCTGATATCTGATATAACAGGCTGGGTATAGTCAGGGTGTAACTGTATATGTATCTGTGTAATATCAGCCCTTGATATCTGATATAACAGGCTGGGGATAGTCAGGGTATAACTGTATATGTATCTGTGTAATATCAGCCCTGATATCTGATATAACAGGCTGGGTATAGTCAGGGTATAACTGTATATGTATCTGTGTAATATCAGCCCCTGATATCTGATATAACAGGCCGGGTATAGTCAGGGTATAACTGTATATGTATCTGTGTAATATCAGCCCTGATATCTGATATAACAGGCTGGGTATAGTCAGGGTATAACTGTATATGTATCTGTGTAATATCAGCCGTGATATCTGATATAACAGGCTGGGTATAGTCGGGGTATAACTATATGTATGTGTGTAATATTAGCCCTGATATCTGCTATAACATATAGTCAGGGTATAACTGTATATGTATCTGTGTAATATCAGCCCTGATATCTGCTATAACAGGCTGGGTATAGTCAGGGTGTAACTGTATATCTATGTGTGTAATATCAGCCCTGATATCTGATATAACAGGCTGGGTATAGTCAGGGTGTAACTATATATGTATCTGTGTAATATCAGCCTCTGATATAACAGGCTGGTTATAGTCAGGGTATAACCGTATATGTATGTGTAATATCAGCCCTGATATTTGATATAACAGGCTGGGTATAGTCAGGGTGTAACTGTATATGTGTCTGTGTAATATCAGCCCTGATATCTGATATAACAGGCTGGGTATAGTCAGGGTATAACTGTATATGTATCTGTGTAATATCAGCCCTGATATCTGATATAACAGGCTGGGTATAGTCAGGGTATAACTGTATATGTATCTATGTAATATCAGCCCTGATATCTGATATAAGAGGCCGGGTATAGTCAGGGTATAACTGTATATGTATCTGTGTAATATCAGCCCTGATATCTGATATAACATTCTGGGTATAGTCAGGGTATAACTGTATATGTATCTGTGTAATATCAGCCCCTGATATCTGATATAACAGGCCGGGTATAGTCAGGGTATAACTGTATATGTATCTGTATAATATCAGCCCTGATATCTGATATAACAGGCCGGGTATAGTCAGGGTATAACTGTATATGTATCTGTGTAATATCAGCCCTGATATCTGATATAACAGGCTGGGTATAGTCAGGGTATAACTGTATATGTATCTGTGTAATATCAGCCGTGATATCTGATATAACAGGCTGGGTATAGTCAGGGTATAACTGTATATGTATCTGTGTAATATCAGCCCTGATATCTGATATAACAGGCTGGGTATAGTCAGGGTATAACTGTATATGTATCTGTGTAATATCAGCCCCTGATATCTGATATAACAGGCTGGGTATAGTCAGGGTATAACTGTATATGTATCTGTGTAATATCAGCCCTGATATCTGATATAACAGGCTGGGTATAGTCAGGGTGTAACTGTATATGTATCTGTGTAATATCAGCCCTGATATCTGATATAACAGGCTGGGGATAGTCAGGGTATAACTGTATATGTATCTGTGTAATATCAGCCCTGATATCTGATATAACAGGCTGGGTATAGTCAGGGTATAACTGTATATGTATCTGTGTAATATCAGCCCCTGATATCTGATATAACAGGCTGGGGATAGTCAGGGTATAACTGTATATGTATCTGTGTAATATCAGCCCTGATATCTGATATAACAGGCTGGGTATAGTCAGGGTATAACTGTATATGTATCTATGTAATATCAGCCCTTGATATCTGATATAACAGGCTGGGTATAGTCAGGGTATAACTGTATATGTATCTGTGTAATATCAGCCCTGATATCTGATATAACAGGCTGGGTATAGTCAGGGTGTAACTGTATATGTATCTATGTAATATCAGCCCTGATATCTTATTACAACCCTTTCTCACAGTAACTTAGCATGGCTAAGTGTAGGTCTCCTGGGGTTGTGTTTATGAATGGCACATTTATATTGTTAGACATATATATAACCCTATCTACATCACCGCAGTGTTGTATCGGCGCCGTGTAGGCGGCCGGTGTTGTCTATATCCCAGCTGTATGTTGCTGTAGTACACAGCTTACTATATATACACACAGCAGTTACATAGCAGGGCAGTGCTTCCATGTGTAATATCAGACCTTTGTGTCTGGCTAATACAATGTAGCTGTCAGGATGAGGTTACCTGTTATGTGTGTGTGCTGTCAGGATGAGGTTACCTGTTATGTGTGTGTGCTGTCAGGATGAGGTTACCTGTTATGTGTGTGCTGTCAGGATGAGGTTACCTGTTATGTGTGTGCTGTCAGGATGAGGTTACCTGTTATGTGTGTGTGCTGTCAGGATGAGGTTACCTGTTATGTGTGTGCTGTCAGGATGAGGTTACCTGTTATGTGTGTGTGCTGTCAGGATGAGGTTACCTTTTATGTGTGTGCTGTCAGGATGAGGTTACCTGTTATGTGTGTGCTGTCAGGATGAGGTTACCTGTTATGTGTGTGCTGTCAGGATGAGGTTACCTGTTATGTGTGTGCTGTCAGGATGAGGTTACCTGTTATCTGTGTGCTGTCAGGTTGAGGTTACCTGTTATGTGTGTGTGCTGTCAGGATGAGGTTACCTGTTATGTGTGTGCTGTCAGGATGAGGTTACCTGTTATCTGTGTGCTGTCAGGATGAGGTTACCTGTTATGTGTGTGTGCTGTCAGGATGAGGTTACCTGTTATGTGTGTGTGCTGTCAGGATGAGGTTACCTGTTGTGTGTGTGTGCTGTCAGGATGAGGTTACCTGTTATGTGTGTGCTGTCAGGATGAGGTTACCTGTTATGTGTGTGTGCTGTCAGGATGAGGTTACCTGTTATGTGTGTGCTGTCAGGATGAGGTTACCTGTTATGTGTGTGTGCTGTCAGGATGAGGTTACCTGTTATGTGTGTGCTGTCAGGATGAGGTTACCTGTTATGTGTGTGCTGTCAGGATGAGGTTACCTGTTATGTGTGTGTGCTGTCAGGATGAGGTTACCTGTTATGTGTGTGTGCTGTCAGGATGAGGTTACCTGTTATGTGTGTGTGCTGTCAGGATGAGGTTACCTGTTATGTGTGTGCTGTCAGGATGAGGTTACCTGTTATGTGTGTGTGCTGTCAGGATGAGGTTACCTGTTATGTGTGTGCTGTCAGGATGAGGTTACCTGTTATGTGTGTGCTGTCAGGATGAGGTTACCTGTTATGTATTTGTGCTGTCAGGAAGAGGTTCCCTGTTATGTGTGTGCTGTCAGGATGAGGTTACCTGTTATGTGTGTGCTGTCAGGATGAGGTTACCTGTTATGTGTGTGTGCTGTCAGGATGAGGTTACCTGTTATGTGTGTGTGCTGTCAGGATGAGGTTACCTGTTATGTGTGTGCTGTCAGGATGAGGTTACCTGTTATGTGTGTGTGCTGTCAGGATGAGGTTCCCTGTTATGTGTGTGTGCTGTCAGGAAGAGGTTACCTGTTATGTGTGTGTGCTGTCAGGATGAGGTTACCTGTTATGTGTGTGTGCTGTCAGGATGAGGTTACCTGTTATGTGTGTGCTGTCAGGATGAGGTTACCTGTTATGTGTGTGCTGTCAGGATGAGGTTACCTGTTATGTGTGTGTGCTGTCAGGATGAGGTTACCTGAGGTTACCTGTTATGTGTGTGTGCTGTCAGGATGAGGTTACCTGAGGTTACCTGTTATGTGTGTGTGCTGTCAGGATGAGGTTACCTGTTATATGTGTGTGCTGTCAGGATGAGGTTACCTGTTATGTGTGTGTGCTGTCAGGATGAGGTTACCTGTTATGTGTGTGTGCTGTCAGGATGAGGTTACCTGTTATGTGTGTGTGCTATCAGGATGAGGTTACCTGTTATGTGTGTGCTGTCAGGATGAGGTTACCTGTTATCTGTGTGCTGTCAGGATGAGGTTACCTGTTATGTGTGTGTGCTGTCAGGATGAGGTTACCTGTTATGTGTGTGTGCTGTCAGTATGAGGTTACCTGTTGTGTGTGTGTGCTGTCAGGATGAGGTTACCTGTTGTGTGTGTGTGCTGTCAGGATGAAGTTACCTGTTATGTGTGTGCTGTCAGGATGAGGTTACCTGTTATGTGTGTGCTGTCAGGATGAGGTTACCTGTTATGTGTGTGCTGTCAGGATGAGGTTACCTGTTATGTGTGTGCTGTCAGGATGAGGTTACCTGTTATGTGTGTGCTGTCAGGATGAGGTTACCTGTTATGTGTGTGCTGTCAGGGCTCAGGGCGTTTCTGCTGGGTCTGCGCAGCAGGAGGAGGAGGATTGTGTGCATTGAGGACTTGCTCTCTAAATGAGGACATGATGGAGAATATTAGGACATGAATGCGTTCTGACAGTACAGCCTTTAATAAGTAACATTGTGCATGTGATTTAGGGAAGTGGCTCCAGCTTGGATCGCAGTTGCTAAAGCAATTCTTTAGGCAGGTCTTAGGCGAATACATGCAAATGCTGCACTCGCAATGACGTTGCTCGGCTAACATACACACGCCCGCTGCCTGCGCTTACATTCATAACCCCGCCCAAACCAGGCCGAACATCGGACACATCGATGAACATGGAACCCCCACCCAGCATTGCGGCAGGTCAGACCAAATTGCTAACTTTCCAGGTCACGTGGTAAGCTCAGGCTAATCTATGCATGACCATGCAACGGCGTTCAAACGCACAGGCACACCTGCGTTTCCCCGACCACCCCTCCCCCCGTCACCACCCCCAAACCCTCGCTGCCTGTCAATCAATCTGCTAATGTCCTGTGTGGGGTCCGTGCGTTCGCAATGGCGAGTTCGTGCACTCACGCTACGATGCATACGCAGTGCGCTACAATCGACTGATTGCGTTTGTCTTAGTACTTGCGATCTGTAATGAATCGGGCCCCCTGTTCTCAGGCTGGTCTCCATAAGCATCAGCTCCTGGCCATGCATTAGCCCTCATTCTTCACAGTCCAATGAATTAAGGGCCTGATTCAGACCCGGTCGCAAGTGCTGAGCGCTCGCAACCGGGTCGATGTTTGCCCACTGGGCAGGCGCACGACGGAGCCGGCTCCGTCGTGCGCATGTGCGAGACCCGGCTAGCAACGGGTGCTCCGTCGCACCGGGCTTCGCACCAAATGGGGCGAGCTGTCGATGGTGATTGACAGCTCGCCCCGTTTGGTAGGCGGGCACGGGGGGGTGGCTTCACAAACGGAGGCGTTCCCATGCGAATGCCTGCCGTTTGTGGGCGGCCCCACTGACATCACCAGTGATGTAAGTGGGAGAGCTTCCGCCTCTATTAGAGCCAGCAGCTCTCTGGGGCTTGCGGCCACGAGACCCTACCACAAGGGTCTTGTCGCAAGCTTGATGGTCGCGATGGTCTTGACCATCGCGACCATCATCCTGGCCGCTCAAAAAAAAAAAAAAACCCTGATTCAGAGCGAGTGTCCGTCTCTGAATCAGGGCCTCTATTCCCAACTCTGAATCAGGGCCTTAGGGCCTGATTCAGAGCCGGACGCAATTAGCGCTCGCTCGTCCTGAAAATAGGGGTGGCTATTCAAATGAACCGTTCGCTGTTTGCGGTCTGTTCACGCCTCTAGGTCTGAAGAAGCTATTTATTAGATTAATCGAGTACATCGAACAGGGTATGAACTGCTCGCTATTCTTGTGGTTGGTTTTTCCTACCGCAATCTTGCGAGCAGTTCTGGTTTAAAAAAAACCCAGTGACGTGGTCAATGACGCTGCAGTTTTAAATATGCACACCCATAAAACGCCCGTTTTGACCTTTAAGCACGCCTGCGATCGGATCTCCACTCCCCGTTTTCAAGCACCTTCCCCTGTTACCACCCACATACGCCTCATTCTATCACTCAAATTAGCAGGCATTCGCTATTTTGCGAGCACATGAATTTCGGCCGCTCTGACTGGTTCGCGCATGCGTATAACGATCCGTACGCATGCGCAGTTGGGCAAACATCGCTCGGAGCGAACGAGCTGCCGCTTACGAGTGGCTCTGAATCAGGCCCTTAGTGTGCAGAGAAGGTGAAAATATGTTTCAATAATAAAATGAGAGGCGACTAAACTTACAGGCGCGGTCTCCCGGATCAGGTCCAAGATGGCTGTACAGGTCCTGCGCTGTGCACCTCACGACACTTCTATGGAACGTTGGCTGGGGAGCAGCAGACACCCATCCTCATTATATATCTGCCAGGCTTCCCATCCATAGTACAAGCCGGCAATTCTCCTCTGCTGGCAGACATTGCAGCCCCTGGACTGGCGGATACGTATATATGATCCTATAGGATAAAACCAATGACAGTATGCCGTGATGCAGCGCTGTACGACTGTCATTCCCCCTGTAACATTCTCTCATTGTTATTGCTGCCCTCAGCTTTACGCCTTGCCAGTCTCTTACCATGGGCACGTCATCGCTGTCTGCACCAATGGGCCTGAGGCGGAGGAGGGGTGTAGGTGCTGCCAAAGTACAGCAAGGGCATGTTACACAAAATGCTGCCAAGATGGCCACCTAAATGCCTCAAATGCATCTAAGATGCACCCAATTATGAAAACGTGGTTAAAGTGGGACAGCTGCATTAATAGCAGGATTACCGTGTGCTGCACGCTCATTTCCTCACACGTGGTCCCTGCACTGTTTTTTTTTGGGGGGGACTTTATTAAATAACAATTTTATATGTGCGTCTTATGCAGAATACGTTCCACAATCTCCCAGTGACTTGTCTGCGCTCTCCGGCCAATCGCTGTTATGTCTGTAACTTGTGCGCCGTGGTTCTCAGCATGTTTGTGCCCCTCCTGGCGCATTCCTGCCGCGCCCGCTATTACTTGCGTGGGGAGGGGGGCCGCATGTGTTACCTATGTAGATTTTGTCCCACATGCAGCTAATTCCGTACAGGTCGCAAAAGACATTTTATTAAGCGCACTGTTAGATGCTAATGGCGTCCGACCCTCACTGAGTCCCCGTATGCATAGAACACGCCAGCTGTATGTACTCTGAGACCGTATGAATGAGCACCGTCAGGGGACTGTAGTCACTTGTCTGACAATAATCCATGTATTTCATCTGTCTGTTCCATTTCATCCCTGCTCCTGGAGGCTGCGGCCCCCGAGGGCCCCTGGTCCCCTCGCCGTGTTAACATTGTCTCTGATTTGTCGCTGATTGTTACCAGGTTACACTCCAGCGTGGACACAGCCAGCCGGGTACCAGACGAGCACGCACTGATAGCAGACTATGTGACGCGGCTTCGCAATGGGACACGGTTAGTCTTAGGAACATGTCTTTGTCCTTTGCAAAACAGAAAACTATTATTGGTCGTTTTCAGCAATGAATTAGATCTAATAACTACCATGCGTTTACTTCTGAGCATGCCACTAACATTATTGTTGTTAGATTTGTCAATGTATCTAAGGACGGAAACCAAGCCTATCCATTAACTCGCTTCCTGACCTCCGCCGAGGCACAGCCTCACTTCCTGACCTCCGCAGAGGCACAGCCTCCCTTCCTGACCTCCGCAGAGGCACAGCCTCCCTTCCTGACCTCCGCAGAGGCACAGCCTCCCTTCCTGACCTCCGCAGAGGCACAGCCTCGCTTCCTGACCTCCGCAGAGGCACAGCCTCGCTTCCTGACCTCCGCAGAGGCACAGCCTCGCTTCCTGACCTCCGCAGAGGCACAGCCTCACTTCCTGACCTCCGCAGAGGCACAGCCTCCCTTCCTGACCTCCGCAGAGGCACAGCCTCATTTCCTGACCTCCGCAGAGGCACAGCCTCGCTTCCTGACCTCCGCAGAGGCACAGCCTCACTTCCTGACCTCCGCAGAGGCACAGCCTCACTTCCTGACCTCCGCAGAGGCACAGCCTCACTTCCTGACCTCCGCAGAGGCACAGCCTCACTTTTCCTCCCATATGAGAAGCTTTATTCATGGACACACTGTCCTATTCACACTGTTTCACTTCATATTATTGGGTATATCTGGCAATTGAGCTGTATAGAGGTAGCCATAACCTGCTGTGTGTACTACTGGCTTCTACCACCACTATATATTTATTTATTACCAGTTATTTATATAGCGCACATATTCCGCAGCTCTTTACAGAGAATATTTGGCCATTCACATCAGTCCCTGCCTCGGTGGAGCTTACACTCTATGGGCCTGATTCAGAGCCGCTCGTAAGCGGCCGCTCGTTCGCTCCGAGCGATGTTTGCCCAACTGCGCATGCGTACGGATCGTTATACGCATGGGCGAACCAGTCAGTGCGGTCGAAATTCATGTGCTCGCAAAATAGCGAATGCCTGCTAATTTGAGTGACAGAAAGAGGCGTATGTGGGTGGTAACAGGGGAAGGTGCTTGAAAACGGGGAGTGGAGACCCGAACGCAGGCGTGCTTAAAGGTCAAAACGGGCGTTTTATGGGTGTGCATAATTAATACAGCAGCGTCATTGACCACGTCACTGGGTTATTTTATAGCCAGAACTGCTCGCAAGATTGTGGTAGCAAAAACCAACCACAAGAATAGCGAGCAGTTCATACGCTGGTCGATGTACTCGATTAATCTAATAAATAGCGGACATGACGTAGGATGCGAGCGGCCAAGGGGCGTATTTATCCTAAAAACGACCGCAAGTTTTGTTCGCTCGTTCAGACCTAGAGGCGTGAACAGACCGCAAAGAGCGAACGGTTCATTTGAATAGCCACCCCTATTTTCTGGACGAGCGAGCGCTAATTGCGTACGGCTCTGAATCAGGCCCAATGTTTCCTATCACAGGCTCACACACATACACACTAGGGGTAATTTTGTTGGGAGACAAGTAACCTACCAGTATATTTTTGGAGTGTGGGAGGAAACCTGAGTACCCGGAGGAAACCCACGAATAACACAGGGAGAATATACAAACTCCACACAGCTATAGCCGTAGTGGGAATTGAATCCACAACCTCAGTGCTGTGATGCAGTAATGCTAACCACTACACCATCTGTGCTGCCCCATATCTCCCAACCACAAAAATGACTTGTCATAATTGTGTAAATTAAGCTTTTTAAAAAATTATTTGTGCCTAATTAGTCATCAAGTAAAGTGTCCCAGCGGTTCTGCACCATGTCCTGACATTTTTAGCCAAAAATAGGGGTTTTTCACAATGTATCACCAGCTCAGAAACCATAAAACCAGCCCATACGCCCATAACAATTCTCACTGGCTTGTAAGTGGATAGCTTTTACGCCAAAAGGCAGCGTTTTACTATGGAGAAGAGTTTTCTCCCAAAAAGGAAAATCGGAGAAAAATTCTTTATAGAGAACAATGCTCTGGTTTTCCTGAAAATCATGTGATAGGATAGGGCAAAAAGAACTCTCACGGAAATTGGACTACGTGACCGCGGGTTGACTGGAGAAAACAGGTTATCGCATCTAATTGGATAACCCCCTAACCCTCAAAGCGTGGACTGTCCCTCGCAGCCTCAGGAGCCACAAGCAAAAATCTGATTTAAATGCACCTGTGGTGCTTAACGCGAGGGTTAACCCATAGATGTCTGCACTTAACGCTGAAATCTATGGATTATTGCTCCTTACCAGCGGGTTCACCATACGTTGGAAATTGACTGAAAATGTAATCGCTCCAGCCGTTAAACCCAGAGCTTTACCCTCGTCGTAAACACCGCAGGCAATTTATCCTGCCCTTATATTGTTTTTGTTTTTTGCAACTTAAATATAATAATCGGTAAATAGTATAGGACTTATGCCATATTTCCAATCCTATTGTTATCTTTCATAACTAAACCTATAAAAATGCTACAAGATGCATAACAGTGCATGTTTTCCTGATTTCCTGCTTTCTATCACTATTGAAAAAAATACATCACCTGGACAACTTTTTAGATGTGTCAGCCAGTAATGTGGGCATGAGGCCTGACATCTCGCTGACATGCAATGATAGTGATACTCATTGTTATTATTATATTTTCTTTCAAAACAATGACTGTATGCTATTATCATAATGGTACAGAGGTGGGGACAGCGTCGATGTTGGGAGCAATCGGCTGATGCTTTACGTCTGTCTATGTATCTGTGTCTCACTGCGAATGTGTCCCGATGGTTACCGATGGGGAAGACGCAGAGAGAGGGAATTTCGGTGGGCATGTATGGGTGGTAACAGGGGACTGGTTAGTTAGATGCTGGCGTGTTGCGGGCAGCGACTGATTTCGGCAGACGTACAGTACAATCCTCGCCTACATAGGGTTGGTGCACTTGTGCGATGGTGAGTCCGGACGCAGCGGTTTACCACCACCGCCAGTGGTCATCTCTGTACGAATTCCATCCTCTGTGGCATTAGCGAAAGATGCCATCGCGTTGCGTAAAAAGTTGCGGTGGTATTATCGTCCACCCCCGACTCAGACCCTAAGTATCATATGACTTGCTGTAACTAATGTCAGACGGGTGCAGGGACAGGAGATACATGCTCACATTATTGGATGAAGATAAAATAATCTGACCATAGCATATTACACCTGGGCCAAGTCCTGTGCTATTTACCGATCAGTACATTTTAGTCGTCAAAAAAAATAACGTATGTATATATCACAATCAAAAAACCATACAGTGACTTTCATTATTATAGGATGTATGTGTAAGCGCAGAGACTGCCATTGTTAGACAATAAGTTCATTTCAAGGTAGTATTTAAGTCAGAAGGTATCGGTAAGAAACAAGTACCCGGATGTCTATAGTTTACATGTCGACATTTCAACCATTGTCAAAATGTTGACGTGATCAAAACATCGACATTCAAAATTTAGTCAGCGGCTTTGATTGTCGACACCATTTTAAAATATAGGCCCGTATTCAGTCAGAGGTGAAATGTCGGAAAAGTTTCGCCTGTCCGACTCTCCGCCTCCTTCGCCTGTGTCTCAGAGACGGAAACTTTTCGCCCGCGTCCCCGCTTTTCTCCATATGCAGTTACTAAACAGGCAAAAACGTAAAGCGGCGAGCGCCGAACAGGCGGAAAGCACTGTCTGAAGTGGAGAAATCAGTCTGTACCCCCAAAAAGATGCACTAAC
This sequence comes from Taudactylus pleione, assembly GCA_031769625.1. Taxonomy (NCBI): domain Eukaryota; kingdom Metazoa; phylum Chordata; class Amphibia; order Anura; family Myobatrachidae; genus Taudactylus; species Taudactylus pleione. The sequence continues at coordinate 23,196 of JAUIMM010000469.1, forward strand.
ATAGGGAACCAATGTAGATGTGTACTAATAGCCCTAATATAAGTGTTTGGGGTACATAAGTAGTTTAAATTGCTTCTTATAAGCGCCGTTGCAAAAGCGGTGAAGAATGGCATAAAGCAGGATTTTTTGGTGAAAATAAGTACTCCAGTCAGAAATGGGTGCTAGCTGTAAAGTGAACTATGAAAAAACGTGAAAAACCACCCTCATACATGCACCTGCAATCCCCAAAACACCTGACCCATCCTTACCGCACCCCAAGAACTCTATTTCGCTAGTTCTTAAAGTTGTTCCCCCACTTTTTACTTTCGCCCCCACGAAAGTACTTTTTTGGGGTGTTCTGAGGTAATTTTTTTTTGCTGATTTGTCCTTTGGGGGGGCTGAGTCGTTTGCCCCCCAAAATAAAGATTTTGCTCTTTTTTCACCTGCTATTCATAGGCGATACTTGTCCGCCTGTTACATGGCATTGAGTTTCCGCTTAGGCGAAATCGTCCTGGAATTGAATATGGAGACACTTTAAAACCAGGCGGAAAGTCCGAATCCGCGGAAACTTTTCTCCAAACGGCACTTTTCGCCTCTAATTGAATCCGGCCCATAGACCTCAAAATGCCGACATTGATAATATAGGCTTGTATGTTTTGCATGTCGACATTTTGATTATATGAAAATGTCGACAATTAAAATGTTGACATTGAAAATATAGGTAACTGCCCATAGTCTCTATGGGAAAGATTTCTGGACTGCACACCCTGAATATATATATATAATGTGAGGTGCTACCTGATGAGACAAATTGCAGGCACAGAAACAGACAAATCTCAGGTATACAACTCCAAATTATTAATAATATATATAAATGCAATCAATAGAGGTTTTTAGCATAATCTTGGCCAAGGTTATGGGCCTACCCGCCATATCCAGGTAACCTCTGTAGGGTAGGTCCCTAACATACTAGGGTTCAAATCCAGAGCGCAGGACACCCCCAAACTAGCCCAGCTAAGCCGCCCCAGGGCACCGCCATAGTAAGAACTGCCCATAGTCTCACCTGCAGTTACAGTATAGGCTCTGCTTGTGATTAATCGCCACCATCGTTGCGCTAAACCCCGGCACCATAGCGTTAATTCCCCTCTATGAAGGGGAATAGCGCTGCCGTGATGTGGTCGAGCAGAACGGTCGTACAAATGATGTAGCACATAATGGCTGCAGTTTGGGGTATATTTACTGAGGATCTATTTATAATCTATAAACAATCGACATCGATGCTGTGTTTCCGGGACTAAATCGCACATTTTATAATACTCAACAAAAAAAAATCAAACATTGGGCCTGATTCAGCAAGGATCGGAAGTGCGATTACACACATAGGCCCTGATTCAGCAAGGATCGGAAGTGCGATTACACACATAGGCCCTGATTCAGCAAGGATCGGAAGTGCGATTACACACATAGGCCCTGATTCAGCAAGGATCGGAAGTGCGATTACACACATAGGCCCTGATTCAGCAAGGATCGGAAGTGCGATTACACACATAGGCCCTGATTCAGCAAGGATCGGAAGTGCGATTACACACATAGGCCCTGATTCAGCAAGGATCGGAAGTGCGATTACACACATAGGCCCTGATTCAGCAAGGATCGGAAGTGCGATTACACACATAGGCCCTGATTCAGCAAGGATCGGAAGTGCGATTACACACATAGGCCCTGATTCAGCAAGGATCGGAAGTGCGATTACACACATAGGCCCTGATTCAGCAAGGATCGGAAGTGCGATTACACACATAGGCCCTGATTCAGCAAGGATCGGAAGTGCGATTACACACATAGGCCCTGATTCAGCAAGGATCGGAAGTGCGCTTACACACATAGGCCCTGATTCAGCAAGGATAGGAAGTGCGATTACACACATAGGCCCTGATTCAGCAAGGATCGGAAGTGCGCTTACACACATAGGCCCTGATTCAGCAAGGATCGGAAGTGCGATTACACACATAGGCCCTGATTCAGCAAGGATCGGAAGTGCGATTACACACACAGGGCCTGATTCAGCAAGGATCGGAAGTGCGATTACACACATAGGGCCTGATTCAGCAAGGATCGGAAGTGCGATTACACACATAGGACCTGATTCAGCAAGGATCGGAAGTGCGATTACACACATAGGCCCTGATTCAGCAAGGATCGGAAGTGCGATTACACACATAGGCCCTGATTCAGCAAGGATCGGAAGTGCGATTACACACATAGGCCCTGATTCAGCAAGGATCGGAAGTGCGATTACACACATAGGTCCTGATTCAGCAAGGATCGGAAGTGCGATTACACACATAGGTCCTGATTCAGCAAGGATCGGAAGTGCGATTACACACATAGGCCCTGATTCAGCAAGGATCGGAAGTGCGATTACACACATAGGGCCTGATTCAGCAAGGATCGTAAGTGCGATTACACACATAGGGCCTGATTCAGCAAGGATCGGAAGTGCGATTACACACATAGGCCCTGATTCAGCAAGGATCGGAAGTGCGATTACACACATAGGACCTGATTCAGCAAGGATCGGAAGTGCGATTACACACATAGGCCCTGATTCAGCAAGGATCGGAAGTGCGATTACACACATAGGCCCTGATTCAGCAAGGATCGGAAGTGCGATTACACACATAGGCCCTGATTCAGCAAGGATCGGAAGTGCGATTACACACATAGGCCCTGATTCAGCAAGGATCGGAAGTGCGAATACACACATAGGCCCTGATTCAGCAAGGATCGGAAGTGCGATTACACACATAGGCCCTGATTCAGCAAGGATCGGAAGTGCGATTACGCACATAGGGCCTGATTCAGACCCACTCGCGAGCGGCTGTCCGCTCGCAAGTGGGTCAATGTTCTGCACTGAGCATGCGCACGACGGAGGGAGCTCCGTCGTGCGCATGCGCCAGACGCGGCGAGCGAAGGATTTTCCTTTGCTCGTAGTGTCTCTTCCAAGGGGGCGTGCTGTCGATGTTGACTGACAGTACGCCCCCTTTGGTGGGCGTGCCGGGGGCGTGCCTCCCTGACGGGGACGTTCCCACGGGAACGCCTCCCGTCAGAAGCCGGCCCACTGGCAGGCTCCCCAACCGCAGGCTCCGGCTCGCAGTTTCGATGGTCGCGATGGTCACGACCATCGCGGCCATCAAAATGCACGCTCGTATAGGCTGTGGGTGGTGACCCACAGCTATACGAGCGTCCAGGAGGACGCTCCATTTTTATGGAGGGCGGCCCTCATTCAGAGCGTGCGCTCTGCTCAGAGCGTACGGCTCTGAATGAGGCCCATAGATTTTCACGTTCTACGTATGCTGTGCGCAAAGACTTAAGGGACTATGCAGACCTATTGCAGAGTGATTGACGGGGTGGTCGGAGAAACGCAGGCGTGTCAGTGCATTTGAACGTCTTTGTTGGGGCGTGCATAAATTAGCCATTGTGATGCCATATGCAGCATTGATGACAATGATACTTATTATGTGACACAGAGGGAAATATGACTGTATAGATGACATGACATGACAGCTGTTTGCGCATATGCTGTGTTCCCTCAGTAAGCAAAATGTGGAACTACACATCCAAGCATGGCCTTCCACAGTCTCAGCATGCCCTAACATCATATCTGTGAATGTGTAGTTCCACAGCTGCTGGAGGGCCACAGTGCCAGCATACCCTAACAGCAAATCAGTGACAGGACATGCTGGTACATGTAGTCCCACAGCTGCTGGCGGGCCCCAGGCACATCCGGCATGGCTGACCTGACAGGTGGCAGTGCACGTCTCTCAGTCAGCGGGACACTATCTATCGTACATTTCCCTATTATGATTGGAAACCTTTTGTTGATTTTAAAAAGAACCTCTATATACCCCTGCCTGCACCTTCTAAAATCCTTCCTATAAACCTCTAAGGATGACGCTAATTTGCGTACGCAGTCATACAGTAAATAGAGACTCCAGACTCAGAACATGTGGTTCCGAAGCAGAAAGTATTATTCAAGTAAAAGTACAGTCAGTTACACGCTATGATCTGTGTATAATAAGCGCAAATAAATACAATGAGAGAGACAGAGAGAGAGACAGAGAGAAACACCCAGAGAGAGAGAGACACAGAGAGAGAGAGAGAGAGGCACACACAGAGAGAGAGAGGCACAGAGAGAGAGAGAGAGAGAGAGACACAGAGAAAGAGGCACACACACACAGAGAGAGAGGCACATACACAGAGAGAGAGAGGTACACACACAGAGAGAGAGAGAGAGGTACACACACAGAGAGAGAGAGAGGCACAGAGAGAGAGAGAGAGACATACAGAGAGAGAGAGGCACACACACACAGAGAGAGAGAGGCACACACACACAGAGAGAGAGGCACACACACAGAGAGACACACAAAGAGAGAGAGAGGCACACACAGAGAGAGAGCCACACTTTAGGCGCAAAAGGAAATTATACAGACTCCAAGTACAGTGTACATACGCAGGCACCCGGACCCGGAGATAGGCATCAGCAAGAGACCCTCAGTTCATACAGCGTTCAGCATGAAGACTAGAAAACCAGTATTCGGGCACACATACTTATCCCCCACAGACTAAAACAGGACAATGGGGAAGTTTCTTGCTGATGTCATTGGTTCCCTGAGGAGAAGCATATATTGCAGCACATTTAACAGGCTGGTTCAAATAGACTCTCCCTGCCTCTAATAGCAGGGGAATCTTTCTAGTAACGCCCTCTGTAACATTCTAACATTTAAACATTTTGTTGCTTGTAAGTTCTGCGATCCATAACTTGAGTTTGCATGATGTGATCTCTCCACCGATAACACCGGAATGCTGTAAAAAGCGTACGCATCAGAACAAAACCAAACACAACTTGCTTATCATGTATAATACCTTAGTTATCAAATACCTTTATTTCTCAGCATTTAAACTAACTAAACCAACTTAAATCATACATTTTGATGCTTATTGAACCTTATGAGTGAATATGAAATGTGTGGGTATTCAGGGTTTGGTATAAAGACGTATTAATGTGTGTATGAAGATGGGTGCATTTGACTCTAACATTTTAGCAGCGTGACATGCTGGGCTAGATAGTTCTACATGCCTTCTGTCAGCAGGCCCCCACTTGTCCTGTGTTCAAAGGGAAAAAACTATTTTGTTCTCCTAGACTCTTGTGTGAAATGCAAATGTATTATCACCTCAAGCTGTGAAGTTTGGGGCCATCCTGTCTAGGATTCAGACAAATCCAATTGTGTATATCAATGCCTGGATTATATTACAATTGCCACAACTTTACTTTATCTGCATCCAGGGATTCCCAATTTGTATATAAAAATACCCATTGTCTATTTCTATTTACTTTTACTCAGAAAGCTTGTTTTTCCAGTTGCCCTTGGTAGATTAACATTGCCATCTGTTCTTAGCTCCTGAGTTGTAACTTGAAATGACGCTGGTCATAAAATGGCGTCTTGCAGATTCTTGTTTCTAAAATGGAGTCTAGCTGCCATTTGCAAGATGGCGTCGTGCACGCTTCAATTTTAAACTGATCTTGTCTCAGCTAATAATCCAGTTTTGACACTTTATTATTTTATCTCTGTTCTCATTGTATTTGTGTCTACATTTTGGTTGTCAACATTATGCCCCCGTTATCCTTATTTCCATGTCGTCATTTTGGTGGGGGTTTATCAGTTAGGATAGAATAGAGGGGGGTAATCGGATAGAAAAGAGGAAGGGGGTAATTTGGTAAAATAGAAGGATGTAAATAGTAATAGACTAGAGTGGGGGTAATCAGATAGAATAGATGTATCAGCTGTAATGTTACAGAGATCCCCCCCTATGTGTATCAGCTGTAAGGGTGGGTTACATAGATGCCCCCCTATGTGTATCAGCTGTAAGGGTGGGTTACAGAAATCCCCCCCTATGTGTATCAGCTGTAAGGGTGGGTTACAGAAATCCCCCCTATGTGTATCAGCTGTAAGGGTGGGTCACAGAAATCTCCCCTATGTGTATCAGCTGTAAGGGTGGGTCACAGAAATCCCCCGTATGTGTTTTGGCTGTAAGGGTGGGTACAGAGGTGCCACCCTATGTGTACCAGCTGTAAGGGTGTGTTACAGAAATCCCCCCTATGTGTATCAGCTGTAAGAGTCGGTCACAGAAATCCCCCCTATGTGTATCAGCTGTAAGGGTGGGTCACAGAGGTGTCACCATATATGTATCAGCTGTAAGGGTGGGTTACAGAATCCCCCCCAATGTGTATCAGCTGTAAGGGTGGGTTACAGAATCCCCCCCTATGTGTATCAGCTGTAAGGGTGGGTCACAGAAATCTCTCCCTATGTGTAACAGCTGTAAGGGTGGGTCACAGAGGTGCCACCATATATGTATCAGCTGTAAGGGTGGGTTACAGATCCCCCCCCAATGTGTATCAGCTGTAAGGGTTGGTTACAGAATCCCCCCCTATGTGTATCAGCTGTAAGGGTGGGTTACAGAATCCCCCCCTATGTGTATCGGCTGTAAGGGTGGGTTACAGAAATCACCCCCTATGTGTATCAGTTGTAAGGGTGGGTTACAGAGGTGCCATCCTATGTGTATCAGCTGTAAGGGTGGGTTACAGAAATCTCCCCCCTATGTGTATCAGCAGTAAGGGTGGGTTACAGAAATCCCCCCCTATGTGTATTAGCTGTAAGGCTGGGTTACATAGGTGCTGCCCTATGTGTATCAGCTGTAAGGGTGGGTTACAGAAATCCCCCCCCCCTATGTGTATCAACAGTAAGGGATAGCTCTCGCTGTAGGTGATTGCATACGGCTTTTCCTTTGAGTACTCATGTCAGTGTATTGTGTTCATGCTTCTAGTGTGTTGGACAGCCCCAGCAGGCTGGACGAAGAGCATCGTTTGATCGCTCGATATGCAGCGCGGCTGGCAGCCGAAGCCGGCAATTCGGTGAGTAAGATAAAGGTAAGGTTGCTGGTATTCTGCTCAGCCAGCCGGGAAATGGTGATATACATGTGGTGTGTGTGCTTCAGTACCGGGGGACATTATATATTATATTATATTAGTAAGTACGGTTACTGTAAGACATTGAAGTCTGCAGGTGTAGTGCACATTACAGCTCTGAGGGTAACGCCATTACATGCCGATGGGGACATCACGGCAGCTCACACAAGATCTAGTTGTGTACAATGAAGTTGCTGATTGGGAACCACACGTGTGATAATAATTAGGCCTGTGTACCTGTCATGGAGACATAGGATGTCTGTGTCACTATCCAGTGTTGGACAATGCTGATCACCCCGGGCAGTGCAGGCAGGCAGGACGTGTCTCACCTTCTATAAGCAGAGCATATACTGTGTGTGCTGTAATGCTGCTCGGTACGCAGAGCTGTACGCAGGCCAGTGCTATGCAGGACAGTCAGGATGGGGTAGGAGGCTGGTAATGATCGTGACCTGTCTGTGTGTTCTCCTGCAGCCTCGCCCTCCCACCGAGATCAGCTTTAGCTTTGACGCAAACAAGCAGCAGAGACAGCTGATCGCCGAGCTGGAGAATAAGAACAGGTAAGTTACAGGTGATGCTATGATACAGGTGATGTGCCCCTAGGGTGCTTATTGTCCCATCACTGGTAAAAATTCCAACGTGTGGGGTGCTGGCGCTTAGAACGCCGTGCCGGAATCCCAACACCTGTCAGAATCCCAGCACCGTTATCCCGACGGTAAGTACTGGGGTCAGGGGCAGGGTTAGGGTTAGGCACTAAGGATACTGACGATAGCAAACTCTATCCTAACCCTATCGGGATGCATCCCATACCCGTCCCGCTGTCATTATACGCCTGTAGAAAGGCATTAAGGAGGTCTCATCGCTGGCATCCCTGTGCAAACTCCAATTCATTGTTTTCCGGAAAGAGGTGTCTCTTCAATCAGAGCACTCATACATAGGGGCAGGTACCACGTTTGTCCTGCATCTGTCATTGTCCTCCTGGAGGTACGGAGAGCTCGGTGTGACCATCTCACAATGCGTTGCTACCTATGGTACCCCGTCACAGGCTATATGGCATCGGCAGCCCCTTGGCACATCAGTGACCGCCGCTCATTGACCTTGCATCAGTGTCTCGGTCGGTCACCTGTCAGCGAGGGTCCTGGGAGCGGCCGCTGAGCTCTGTTTCCGGCAGGCTGCTCCATATAAGGGAGAAGCCACAGATGGTGAAAACGCAGAGCCCCGAGCTTTCTGTATAGTATACCCGAGACCTGCCCATACACAGGCAGCATAACGTCCCTCACAGTAACCAATGTCTCCTCCTATGTATTCTTATTACAGAGAGATCCTGCAGGAGATCCAGCGCCTGCGTCTAGAGCACGAGCAGGCCTCCCAGCCCACCCCTGAGAAGGCTCAGCAGAACCCCACGCTGCTGGCAGAACTCCGACTGCTACGGTAAGCCAGAGGAGACAAAAGTCCTCAGCAAATCATCTATAGCTGACCTACATGTCACAGTGCAGCCATTACCCCTCATACAGCAATGTCATGTGTAATATGTGTCATCCTCGCATCCTCCGCCACTGATATAGGTGTCTCAGAGCATTCGTGCTACATGCAGACTTTCATGTCATGTACATAGAAGGACATTCAGCTGAAATAATAGCTCTACCGTTATGTATGCGGTATAGAGGGCGCTTCTCAGGACTCTTGTACTGTTAGTCCCCCCCCTACTTATACCCCAACATGAAAGTGGTGTTAAAGCCCACAGCATGGCATGTAACAATGAGACGGTAATAGATAACGGGTGGGAACACAATATCCCGCATATGGATTCAGAAAAAACTAATTTGCGGGAAGTGCAAAAATCCTGTTTTCTCATTCATCCAGTTCAGGGGGCACTGTTATCTATGAGTTCAGGGGACACTGTTATCTATGAGTTCAGGGGATACTGTTATCTATGAGTTCAGGGGACACTGTTATCTATGAGTTCAGGGGACACTGTTATCTATGAGTTCAGGGGATACTGTTATCTATGAGTTCATGGGACACTGTTATCTATGAGTTCAGGGGACACTGTTATCTATGAGTTCAGGGGACACTGTTATCTATGAGTTCAGGGGATACTGTTATCTATGAGTTCAGGGGACACTGTTATCTATGAGTTCAGGGGACACTGTTATCTATGAGTTCAGGGGATACTGTTATCTATGAGTTCAGGGGACACTGTTATCTACGAGTTCAGGGGACACTTATCTACGAGTTCAGGGGACACTGTTATCTACGAGTTCAGGGGACACTGTTATCTACGAGTTCAGGGGACACTGTTATCTACGAGTTCAGGGGACACTGTTATCTATGAGTTCAGGGGACACTGTTATCTATGACTTCAGGGGACACTGTTATCTATGGCTTCAGGGGACACTGTTATCTACGAGTTCAGGGGACACTGTTATCTATAAGTTCAGGGGACACTGTTATCTATGAGTTCAGGGGACACTGTTATCTATGAGTTCAGGAGACACTGTTATCTACGAGTTCAGGGGACACTGTTATCTACGAGTTCAGGTGACACTGTTATCTACGAGTTCAGGGAACACTGTTATCTACGAGTTCAGGGGACACTTATCTACGAGTTCAGGGGACACTGTTATCTACGAGTTCAGGGGACACTGTTATCTAAGAGTTCAGGGGACACTGTTATCTATGAGGGCATCCCAAAGTCACCCTTACGGGTTAGTAGCTGCAGGACCCCCTGTGTTCCACTAAAATATAGGCAGCAAAGCTTCTGTGCTAGAACTCCAAGCCTCTCTGTCCCATCAGCCCAATATCCTGAGCTAGCTAGAGTACACAGGTCCGGCCTGCCATCCGGACAGGGGCAAACGGACGACCCGTCTCCAGAATCTGACAGCAGAACAGAAGTAGCTGAACCCCAAGGGAAGCAAGGCTCCGGACAGTAACAAGAGCCTACATAGAAGGGGCTGTTATCTCCCCCAAATGCTCCCTCACTGTCCATCACACAGCCCTGAGGCGGGGATGGCGGGGGCCTGGAGAAACCTACGTCAGGAGCGTGGTGGTGGCTGAAGGTGGTCTATGGCCCAACCTCCACTTACCACTCACCAATATTAGTGCCCTGGGAGAGAAGAGAGTAAAACGCACAGGCTGCCCCGTATGATAAATCACCTGTCTGCAATCCGAGGAAATGCTTCTGCTGGGTGAGGTATCAGTGGGGGAGGAGTAACAGTACTAATGCGGTGTAGGAGTGCTCTGTCCTGAGCAACGCCCTCTATACGCCATACTTAGCAATGTCACCAAACAGTGAGCGTGTGAGAAATAACAGTACACGAGGATGACAGGCGTAGTAGGAGCATCATATATATAATATATTAAATTGCTTAGCCTGTGTACGCTGTTTCCAGCGCATCAATCAAGGTTGTAACCGCCCCAGCGGAATCTGTAACCTGCTGCCTGGGTTGAGTAGTCCGTCTGCTGCTAAGTACCAGTGGGCTGCTGTCCTGTCTGTAGCCCCCATGCTGAATATAGTAACCGTATTTATTTAGACCCTGCATTACACCACTGATAGTGATCTTCTAATGCACAAGCATTCAACCTGTCCTCTCTATGCAGACAGAGGAAAGATGAGCTGGAGCAGAGAATGTCAGCTCTGCAGGAGAGTCGGAGGGAACTCATGGTACAGCTGGAAGGACTGATGAAGCTGCTTAAGGTGAGGCTGCTGTTGTGTGTGAACGAGGCTGCTGTTGTGTGTGAACGAGGCTGCTGTTATGTGTCACCGAGGCTGTTGTGGTGTGTGACCGAGGCTGTTGTGGTGTGTGACCGAGGCTGTTGTGGTGTGTGACCGAGGCTGTTGTGGTGTGTGACCGAGGCTGTTGTTGTGTGTGACCGAGGCTGTTGTGGTGAGTGACCGAGGCTGCTGTTGTGTGTGACCGAGGCTGCTGTTGTAGTGTGTGACCGAGGCTGCTGTTGTAGTGTGTGACCGAGGCTGCTGTTGTAGTGTGTGACCGAGGCTGCTGTTGTGTGTGACCGAGGCTGTTGTGGTGTGTGACCGAGGCTGTTGTGGTGTGTGACCGAGGCTGTTGTGGTGTGTGACCGAGGCTGTTGTGGTGTGTGACCGAGGCTGTTGTGGTGTGTGACCGAGGCTGTTGTTGTGTGTGACCGAGGCTGGTGTTGTGTGTGACCGAGGCTGCTGTGGTGTGTGACCGAGGCTGCTGTGGTGTGTGACCGAGGCTGCTGTGGTGTGTGACCGAGGCTGCTGTCGTGTGTGACCGAGGCTGTTGTGGTGTGTGACCGAAGCTGTTGTGGTGTGTGACCGAGGCTGCTGTTGTGTGTGACCGAGGCTGCTGTGGTGTGTGACCGAGGCTGTTCTGGTGTGTGACCGAGGCTGTTGTGGTGTGTGACCGAGGCTGTTGTGGTGTGTGACCGAGGCTGCTGTCGTGTGTGACCGAGGCTGTTGTGGTGTGTGACCGAAGCTGTTGTGGTGTGTGACCGAGGCTGCTGTTGTGTGTGACCGAGGCTGCTGTGGTGTGTGACCGAGGCTGTTCTGGTGTGTGACCGAGGCTGTTGTGGTGTGTGACCGAGGCTGTTGTGGTGTGTGACCGAGGCTGCTGTCGTGTGTGACCGAGGCTGTTGTGGTGTGTGACCGAAGCTGTTGTGGTGTGTGACCGAGGCTGCTGTCGTGTGTGACCGAGGCTGTTGTGGTGTGTGACCGAGGCTGCTGTGGTATGTGACCGAGGCTGCTGTGGTGTGTGACCGAGGCTGCTGTGGTGTGTGACCGAGGCTGCTGTGGTGTGTGACCGAGGCTGCTGTGGTGTGTGACCGAGGCTGTTGTGGTGTGTGACCGAGGCTGTTGTGGTGTGTGACCGAGACTGTTGTGGTGTGTGACCGAGGCTGTTGTGGTGTGTGACCGAGGCTGTTGTTGTGTGTGACCGAGGCTGTTGTTGTGTGTGACCGAGGCTGTTGTTGTGTGTGACCGAGGCTGCTGTGGTGTGTGACCGAGGCTGCTGTGGTGTGTGACCGAGGCTGCTGTGGTGTGTGACCGAGGCTGCTGTGGTGTGTGACCGAGGCTGCTGTCGTGTGTGACCGAGGCTGCTGTCGTGTGTGACCGAGGCTGTTGTGGTGTGTGACCGAAGCTGTTGTGGTGTGTGACCGAGGCTGCTGTTGTGTGTGACCGAGGCTGTTGTGGTGTGTGACCGAGGCTGTTGTGGTGTGTGACCGAGGCTGCTGTCGTGTGTGACCGAGGCTGCTGTCGTGTGTGACCGAGGCTGTTGTGGTGTGTGACCGAAGCTGTTGTGGTGTGTGACCGAGGCTGTTGTGGTGTGTGACCGAGGCTGCTGTGGTGTGTGACCGAGGCTGTTGTGGTGTGTGACCGAGGCTGTTGTGGTGTGTGACCGAGGCTGTTGTGGTGTGTGACCGAGGCTGTTGTTGTGTGTGACCGAGGCTGTTGTTGTGTGCGACCGAGGCTGCTGTTGTGGTGTGTGACCGAGGCTGCTGTTGTGGTGTGTGACCGAGGCTGCTGTTGTGTGTGACCGAGGCTGTTGTGGTGTGTGACCGAGGCTGTTGTGGTGTGTGACCGAGGCTGCTGTCGTGTGTGACCGAGGCTGCTGTCGTGTGTGACCAAGGCTGTTGTGGTGTGTGACCGAAGCTGTTGTGGTGTGTGACCGAGGCTGTTGTGGTGTGTGACCGAGGCTGCTGTGGTGTGTGACCGAGGCTGTTGTGGTGTGTGACCGAGGCTGTTGTGGTGTGTGACCGAGGCTGTTGTGGTGTGTGACCGAGGCTGTTGTTGTGTGTGACCGAGGCTGTTGTTGTGTGCGACCGAGGCTGCTGTTGTGGTGTGTGACCGAGGCTGCTGTTGTGGTGTGTGACCGAGGCTGCTGTTGTGGTGTGTGACCGAGGCTATTGTGGTGTGTGACCGAGGCTGCTGTTGTGTGTGACCGAGGCTGTTGTAGTGTGTGACGGAGGCTACAGCGTGTGTAGGTAGTGCTGCACACAATAGACAGACGGGCTATGGATTTTCTCCTCTGGGTTGGATACAATAGTAGTATTTAGGACAGACCACCTCAGTGGTGACATTGACTCACAGCACTGTCCCATGGGTTCCGTCCTGACAAAGACGCTACATGTGTGGGGTTTGTACGTCCTCGCCTAATTTGCATATGGTTCTGCCACAGTCCAAAAAAACAATATGCTCGGTTAAATGGCTTCTCAATAAATTACCCAGTGTATGTCCTGCCGCACGTCACTGGGACAGACACTGCCGCTAATTATTCCCTTCATTGATTGGCACGGTAGACTATTGTGGTGGTATGTGTATATATAATATATATATATATATAATACACACATACACAGAGCGCGGGGGTCATAATAATAGCATATACTATTTCATATCCTTACCTATTAGTTCATTTATGGTGACAACAGCGATGTGATGAAGATGTGGACAAGCGCACTGCAGACAGCCAGCATAATCCCGGCACCACTATGTGAGAATAATCTAATTACAGCATTTAACGCTGTTGGCAACTGTAAGCAGCATATTCATAGTTCTACTGCCAACAGAGCCAAAATGGTCTAATTAGATCTATTTAACATAATGATGCCGCGATTATGCTGCCGACAAGTATACTGTATGTCACTCCTATGGCATGGTGTATTGAATAACTTCAAGAGTTTGTATGTTCCCTGCAACTTCAGGTGGGGTTGTTCTCTCAGTAGCACAGTAGGGATTTGCATTGTCCTTCCCTTCTGTGGGAATCACCTGCACCCACACCTCGCCAGGGAAGTATGCCCCACAGCGGTAACCGGCAGAGCCATTCACTGTTGGCTATAGGCACTCAGGCTGTAGAGTTACTTACAGCCTGATTCAGATTTGGGAATAGAGTAAGATAGAGCCAGTAACTGTGTATCTTGGTAACACCGTGCTGCACAGTCGTCCTGGTCCCTGAAACTCATGAGAAAGGCACCCCAATAATTATCACTACATCACCGTCACTGAGGACTATTCCTACACTCCTAATTACACTGATGTTCCAAAACTCGTGGGATAGATGCGATGTAGGACCACGGCTGCCATCAGAAATTGTGCGTCCGGTACTGTCACAATAGGAAGGTCAAGTGGGTGGAGTTACACAATGTAACAGTGGTAGTCTGTCACTAGTGAAGAAATAAAAAAAAAAATAGAACTGAACTCGAGCGCCCAGCGTGCTTGTATACCTTGTGTGTGTATATGTAGGAACTAAAGTTCCAAAATTCAAACAATAGAATAGTTAAAGTGCAATGTGCATAAAATACAACAATGTGACTAAATTCCTAACCCCTAAAATTCTTAATGTCCTACTTAAATTTATATATATATATATATATATATATATATATATATATATATATATAAATATATAAATATAAAGAAGGAATTTCATTGGAGTATTTATTTTTTAAAATTTTTTTAAAACTATTTTTATTAAGGCAAGACCTAAACATATAGGGCAATGTGCATGTAGAGGCCACATATACACATAATAGAAGCTTTTTTTAACAAGTAAATAAGATAACTAAAACATCACAAAAAATAATAAAAAACAAAAACGGCTTATCTGGTTAAAAATGGTAAGTTCATGAAAGGTAGAGTAAAAGGAACCTTCAACGCTTTTTGTCTGAGTATCAGACTTCTTCAAGAAACAGTGTTATCTTGCCCGGTGCCTGCACAATATAACGGATATAAAAGCAAGGATATATATATATATATATATATATATTCAGGTCCATAAATATTGGGACATTGACAGAATTTTCAGATTTTGGCCTCTATTCACCACCACAATGGTTTTGAAACGAAACAAACAAGATGTACTTTAACTGCAGACTTTCAGATTTAATTTGAGGGTAATTACATCCAAATCAGGTGAACGGTGTAGGAATTACAACGGTTTCTATATGTGCCTCCCACTTTTTAAGGGGCCAAAAGTAATGGGACTATCAACAGGTGTGGGCTATTCCCTCGTTATTTCATTATCATTTAAGCAGGTAAAAGGTCTGGAGTTGATTCTAAGTGTGACATTTGCATTTGGAATCAGTTGCTGTCAACTCTCAATATGAGATCCAAAGAGCTGTCACTATCAGTGAAGCAAGCCATCATTAGGCTGAAAAATCAAAACAAACCCATCAGAGAGATAGCAAAAACATTAGGTGTGGCCAAATCAACTGTTTGGAACATTCTTAAAAAGAAAGAACGCACCAGAGAGCTCAGCAACACCAAAAGACCCGGAAGACCACGAAAAACAACTGTGGTGGATGACAAAATATTTATTTCCCTGGTGAAGAAAAACCCCTTCACAACAGTTGGCCAAATCAAGAACACTCTCCAGGAGGTAGATGTATATGTGTCAAAGTCAACAATCAAGAGAAGACTTCACAAGAGTGAATATAGTGGGTTCACCACAAGATGTAAACCATTGGTGAGCCACAAAAACAGGAAGACCAGATTAGAGTTTGCCAAACAACATCTAAAAAAGCCATTACAGTTCTGGAACAACATCCTATTGACAGATGAGACAAAGATCAACTTGTACCAGAGTGATGGGAAGAGAAGAGAAGGAAAGGAACTGCTCATGATCCAAAACATACCACCTCATCAGTGAAGCATGGTGGTGGTAGTGTCATGGCGTGGGCATGTATGGCTGCCAATGGAACTGGTTCCCTTGTATTTATTGATGATGTGACTGCTGACAAAAGCAGCAGAATGAATTCTGAAGTGTTTCGGGCAATATTATATGCTCATATTCAGTCAAATGCTTCAGAACTCATTGGACAGCGCTTCACAGTGCAGATGGACAATGACCCGAAGCATACTGCAAAAGCAACCAAAGAGTTTTTTAAGGCTAAAAAGTGGAATGTCATGCAATGGCCAAGTCAATCCTCTGACCTGAATCCGATTGAGCATGTATTTCACTTGATGAAAACAAAACTGAAGGGAAAATGCCCCAAGAACAAGCAGGAACTGAAGACATTTGCAGTAGAGGCCTGGCAGAGCATCACCAGGGATGAAACCCAGTGTCTGGTGATGTCTATGTGTTCCAGACTTCAGGCTGTAATTGCCTGCAAAGGATTTGCAACAAAGTATTAAACAGTGAAAGTTAGATTTAGGATTGTTTAGTTTGTCCCATTACTTTTGGCCCCTTATAAAGTGGGAGGCACATATAGAAACCGTTGTAATTCCTACACCGTTCACCTGATTTGGATGTAATTACCCTCAAATTAAATCTGAAAGTCTGCAGGTAAAGTACATCCTGTTTGTTTCATTTCAAAACCATTGTGGTGGTGAATAGAGGCCAAAATATGAAAATTCTGTAAATGTCCCAATATTTATGGACCTGACTGTATATGTGTATATATATATATATATATATATATATATATATATATATATATATATATATATATATATATATATATTATAGTGGAGGGGTGCACTCACCAGTCTTCCAAAGCTCTTTTTAAAAAAATCTTTATTCTGTCATGATACAAAAACTTTAGACGTTTCGATCCTCTTTGGACCTTTGTCAAGGCAAAGTGCCTTGACAAAGGTCCAAAGAGGACCGAAACGTCTAAAGTTTTTGGTATAATGAGGGGAGTGCACCCCTACACTATATTATATTTTTCGTCTATGGATTGGCTCCAGACTGAGCATTGATGTAGCACCCCAGTATATTGGCTATACTTAAGCGAGTGCTGACCTTTTATGACAAACTATATATTAAATATAATGGGCAGGGGGCATGGAAGGCTGGCTGGACTGGGGAGGGGGAGGCAGAGGCATCACTTACAGTGCGTGTATAACACCTGGTGCGGCTGGAGGGAGTTGTTCCGCGCATCGAAGGCATGAAAAGGGGGTGTGGCTTCTCTGAAGACTGGCTGGACTGGGGGGGCAGGGAAGGCTGGCTCGACTGGGGGGGCAGGGAAGGCTGGCTCGACTGGGGGGGCAGGGAAGGCTGGCTCGACTATGAGGGGGCAGGGCAGGCTGGCTGGACTGGTGGGGGGGGCAGGACAGGGATGACTGGCTGGATTAGGGGGCTAGATGCACAGGGCAGGGAGGGCTGACTGGACTGGCAGGGGAGGCACAGGGCAAGAAGGCTGTCTGGACTGGGGGGGGCAGGGATGGCAGCTTGAACTAGGGGAAATGCACAGTGCAGGGAGGGCTAGCTGGAACAGGTGGGGGCGCACAGGGCAAGGTCATGGACTATGTAGTACCTCTTTTAGCATTTCTTCAATTGGCCACGCTGGCGCAGCCAGCCAGCATCAGCACGGACGGCATTTCAAAATCAAATATGGAGAGGGGGGCCCGACTTGCAGTAGAAGCACTGTGCTGCACCCACCAGCATGTCAAATATGGCACCAGCCGCGAGCCAGTCGAATCTCGCGGAGTGGCAGCGAATCAGCAGCGGCCGCTGCGGCTACTCCTGATTGGCTGCTGGTCCGCGAGCTCTGGCTGGCTCGCAGCCTGTACCATGACCATATTTGAAATGCAGCAGTTGTATCAATGATCCATGGCTGCCGGTGCAGCCCCTCTGTCTCTGCTCTCTCTGGGATTTGAGGCTCGGCGGTCACCCCCTGATGGCGGCCCTGTGTAGGACCCCCTCTAGCCCAGTAAAGTGCAGCAACTCGACGTGGCGTCGATTCCACAAGTGGAATTAAATCCATGAAGGGCTGCAAATGGTCATCAAGCAATGCAAAGTAGTGTTTACCCATCAGTGGCGTGATCAGGTGGACCAGCGGACTCAACTCATATTCAAGGACTAATCTCCTCATTATACCAGTCTCTGTACATCCTGTATCCTCCGATATATTCCAGGACTAATCTCATTATACCAGTCTCTGTACATCCTGTATCCTCTGCTATATTACAGGACAAACCCCCTCATTATACCAGTCTCTGTACATCCCCTATCCTCTGCTATATTCCAGGACTAATCTCCTCATTATACCAGTCTCTGTACATCCCCTATCCTCCGCTATATTCCAGGACTAATCTCCTCATTATACCAGTCTCTGTACATCCTGTATCCTCCGATATATTCCAGGACTAATCCCCTCATTATACCAGTCTCTGTACATCCTGTATCCTCCGATATATTCCAGGACTAATCCCCTCATTATACCAGTCTCTGTACATCCTGTATCCTCTGCTATATTCCAGGACTAATATCCTCATTATACCAGTCTCTGTACATCCTGTATCCTCAGCTATATTCCTGGACTAATATCCTCATTATACCAGTCTCTGTACATCCCGTATCCTCCGCTATATTCCAGGACTAATCCCCTCATTATACCAGTCTCTGTACATCCTGTATCCTCTTATATATTCCTGGACTATTCCCCTCATTATACCAGTCTCTGTACATCCCGTATCCTCCGCTATATTCCAGGACTAACCCCCTCATTATACCAGTCTCTGTACATCCTGTATCCTCTGCTATATTCCAGGACTAATATCCTCATTATACCAGTCTCTGTACATCCTGTATTCTCCGCTATATTCCAGGACTAATATCCTCATTATACCAGTCTCTGTACATCCTGTATCCTCCGCTATATTCCAGGACTAATCCCCTCATTATACCAGTCTCTGTACATCTTGTATCCTCCGATATATTCCAGGACTAATCTCCTCATTATACCAGTCTCTGTACATCCTTTATCCTCCGCTATATTCCAGGACTAATATCCTCATTATACCAGTCTCTGTACATCCCGTATCCTCAGATATATTCCAGGACTAATCTCCTCATTATACCAGTCTCTGTACATCCCGTATCCTCCGCTATATTACAGGACTAATCTCATTATACCAGTCTCTGTACATCCTGTATCCTCCGCTATATTCCAGGACTAATCCCCTCATTATACCAGTCTCTGTACATCCCGTATCCTCCGCTATATTCCAGGACTAATCTCCTCATTATACCAGTCTCTGTACATCCTGTATCCTCCGCTATATTCCAGGACTAATCTCCTCATTATACCAGTCTCTGTACATCCCGTATCCTCAGATATATTCCAGGACTAATCTCCTCATTATACCAGTCTCTGTACATCCTGTATCCTCCGCTATATTCCAGGACTAATCTCCTCATTATACCAGTCTCTGTACATCCTGTATCCTCCGCTATATTCCAGGACTAATCTCCTCATTATACCAGTCTCTGTACATCCCGTATCCTCCGCTATATTCCAGGACTAATCTCCTCATTATACCAGTCTCTGTACATCCCGTATCTTCAGATATATTCCAGGACTAATATCCTCATTATACCAGTCTCTGTACATCTTGTATCCTCCGATATATTCCAGGACTAATCCCCTCATTATACCAATCTCTGTACATCCTGTATCCTCAGATATATTCCAGGACTAATCTCCTCATTATACCAGTCTCTGTACATCCCGTATCCTCAGATATATTCCAGGACTAATCTCCTCATTATACCAGTCTCTGTACATCCTGTATCCTCCGCTATATTCCAGGACTAATCTCCTCATTATACTAGTCTCTGTACATCCTGTATCCTCAGATATATTCCAGGACTAATCCCCTCATTATACCAGTCTCTGTACATCCTGTATCCTCCGCTATATTCCAGGACTAATCCCCTCATTATACCAATCTCTGTACATCCTGTATCCTCCGCTATATTCCAGGACTAATATCCTCATTATACCAGTCTCTGTACATCCCGTATCCTCCGCTATATTCCAGGACTAATCCCCTCATTATACCAATCTCTGTACATCCTGTATCCTCCGCTATATTCCAGGACTAATCTCCTCATTATACCAGTCTCTGTACATCCCCTATCCTCCGCTATATTCCAGGACTAATCCCCTCATTATACCAATCTCTGTACATCCTGTATCCTCCGCTATATTCCAGGACTAATATCCCCATTATACCAGTCTCTGTACATCCTGTATCCTCCGCTATATTCCAGGACTAACCCCCTCATTATACCAGTCTCTGTACATCCTGTATCCTCTGCTATATTCCAGGACTAATCTCCTCATTTTACCTATCTCTGTACATCCTGTATCCTCTGCTATATTCCAGGACTAATCTCCTCATTATACCAGTCTCTGTACATCCTGTATCCTCCGCTATATTCCAGGACTAATCCCCTCATTATACCAGCCTCTGTACATCCTGTATCCTCCTCTATATTCCAGGACTAATTCCCTCATTATACCAGTCTCTGTACATCCTGTATCCTCCTCTATATTCCTGGACTAATCCCCTCATTATACCAGTCTCTGTACATCCCGTATCCTCCTATATATTCCAGGACTAATCTCATTATACCAGTCTCTGTACATCCTGTATCCTCCGCTATATTCCAGGACTAATCTCATTATACCAGTCTCTGTACATCCTGTATCCTCCGCTATATTCCAGAACTAATCCCCTCATTATACCAGTCTCTGTACATCCCGTATCCTCCTATATATTCCAGGACTAATCTCATTATACCAATCTCTGTACATCCTGTATCCTCCGCTATATTCCAGGACTAATCCCCTCATTATACCAGTCTCTGTACATCCCGTATCCTCCTATATATTCCAGGACTAATCTCATTATACCAGTCTCTGTACATCCTGTATCCTCCTATATATTCCAGGACTAATCTCATTATACCAGTCTCTGTACATCCTGTATCCTCCTATATATTCCAGGACTAATCTCATTATACCAGTCTCTGTACATCCCGTATCCTCCGCTATATTCCAGGACTAATCTCATTATACCAGTCTCTGTACATCCCGTATCCTCCGCTATATTCCAGGACTAATCTCATTATACCAGTCTCTGTACATCCTGTATCCTCCGCTATATTCCAGGACTAATCTGGTGACTGTACGGTGCCTGTGTAGTATCAGATGATAATATGACTCATTGTGTCCCATTCTGAGTACAGTTTGTGTATTGCTGCTGTCAGTGTAACCTGCTTCTCCTTTCTCCATTCTCTCCTATGTGACGCCAGGAGGAGGAGCTGAAGCAGACAGTAAGTCATTGCACATTGCATGGATTGCCTCCAGCACATCTCGCAGCTTTCTGCCAGAACATTGTCTTGTCTTCTGCACCTTTATATCTCAGCCACCATTAGTGAATAGATGTGCACCAGCCTCCTACTCTCCCTGTCAGGGGCACAATGCTGCCTTAGCTCAGGGATGTGCCAGCTGTAACATTTACATGCTCTCATTGCGGTTGCGGGATTGTCTTACTACATAGGCTTCTTAGCTCTGTCATTTGGAGATGTGAACTTACTGATGGGTCCATAAAAGTGATAGCGACAACTCCTCTGCTGTAGGATATACTGCACCTGCCCACTTGCACAATGCATACCTTTATCTTTATCTGGCAATCCGTGTTGTGGTGACGCGGATGTCGGAGTCTAATGGCAAAAGTGATCTTATGCCAGTCTCTTGGCCTGACTGAGAGTTGTATGTGAAGAGGACGCAACTGCTACCGCTTTTCCGTGTTCAGATATCGATTGGGGATTTCTGCCTGTACTTAGAGATGGCCACATCTGTGCTTTCTTATGGTCGTCTCCAGCGCATCCCACCTGCAAGAGACCCAACTGAAGGTTGGAGGCATCTCTGCGCACGCCCACTTCTGAGTATACCGCGTTTCGTGTAACGCGTTATTCACCCGAAGAGTGACTACTGCCTGGTTACACACGTCCTGTTGCAAGTGGAGTTGTCACTAAGATCCGTACAATTCTAAATAGCCCGATATTATTCCGAGTTGCTTATGCTGGCCCGATATGTGCACCATTTGCTATATAACGCAAGATCCATACTCAACTCTGTATCGGGCCCTCTTTGTTCATTGCATTAATCTGAGAATTTCCAGAATGATCTCTTATAATCTTATGTTATTTAGCGCCTCGCTCTCTGCCCCTGACTTTGCCACCTACTTTACATTTAAAATTGTCTCCATACGTCAGGACATCATATCCCACCAGACCCTCAGCACTCCATCCACTCCTTTCCCGGCCCACCCCTCCCCATTCAACTTCCCAACTCTGACATCCTTCTCCCAAGTATCTGGAGAGGAAGTCATGGCCCTCATCCGGTCCTCCCCCCTTCCACCTCCACCCTTGGCCCAAAACCCTCCCGCCTATCTCCCTCTGCCTGTTCCCATCTTGCCCACCTCCTTAATCCCTCTCATCTGGCACTGTCCCTTCTGCATGCAAGCATGCCCTTGTCTCTCCTATTCTTAATGAAACCTACCCTTGATCCTAACCCACTCTCCAACTACCGACCCCTCTCTATCCTCCCTTTTGCTTCCAAAATCCTTGGGTGTATTGTTTATAACGGCTTACCGCCTTTCTTTCCTCCCACTCCCTTCTTGACTCATTTCAGTCTGACTTCTGTTCTCTCCACTCCACTGAAACTGCCCTTACAAAATTCAGCAATTACCTCCTTGCTGCCAAATGTAAGCGCCACTACTCCCTGCTCATTCTCCTTGAACTCTCTGCTGCTTTTGACACTGTGGACCACCCTCTCCTGCTGCAAATCCTTCACTCCCTTGGTCTACATGACACTACCCTCTCCTGGTTATCCTCCTTCCAATCTGACCGTTCCTTCTGTCTCCCCTCATGACTCCACTTCCCTGCCACTTCTACTAACAGTAGGTGTTCCCCAAGGTTCTGACCTTGGACCTCTCCTATTCTCCCTCGTTCTTGGACCTTCCTATTCTCCCTCTATATAGTATGTCCTCTTTAGGTGAACTCTTTTGACCTCCAATGTCATCTCTTAGCTGATGATACATAGATCTACCTTTCCTCCCCTGACCTCTCCCCCTCTTTCCTCACTTGTATCTCCAACTGTCTCTCTGCTATATCTTCCTGGATGTCCCAGCACTTTCTTAAACTTAACATGTCGAAGACAGAGCTGATCATCTTCCCACCCTCCTACATAACCTCACTTCCCACAATTTCCTTATCAGTTGATGGCACAACTATCTCCTCTAGCCCCAAAGTGCACTGTCTTGGCGTTATCCTGGACTCCTCCCTCTCCTTCTAACCACACATTCAGCACCTCTCACAGTCCTCCCGCTTCCTTCTCAAAAATATTTCCACGATCAGACCCTTTCTTATCCTGGATGCTACTAAAACTCTCATCCACTCACTGGTCATCTCCAGACTGGACTACTGTAACCTCCTCTTATCTGGCCTCCCAGACTACCACCTCTCTCCTCTCCAATATGTCCTCAATGCTGCTGCTCGGCTCATCTTCCTCTCCAAACATTCTACATCTGCCTCCCCTCTCCTACAAGCCCTACACTTGCTCCCTTTCCCCTTCAGAACCCAATTAAAGACTCTTACACTCACTTACAAAGCCCTCACCCAATCCTTTCCCATTTACATCTCTGACCTCATCTGCCCTCACACCCATCTGCCCTCTTAGCTCAACAAACGCATGCCACCTCTCCTGCTGACTGATTACTTCATACCACTCCCACCTCCAAGACCCCTATCAGACTCTCCACCTCACTACAAATGTCCAAATGGACTCTCAAGACCCACTACTTCATCAATGCCTTCCAGCTATCACCCTAACCCCCGGCTCCATGCTCCTGGCTCACTGTTGACACTAATCTGTGTCATGCCTGTTTGTCTGCCCCTCCCCTTTAGAATGTAACTCTCACAAGCAGGGCCCTCTACCATCTTGTGTTTCTCCTTCCCTTACTTACATGATCATCTATTCCTAACTCCCCACAAGGGCACCTAACACTTGGGTGCTTTCGACCTGCTGTTATTTGAGTGTTATGATCGCTAATGCAGCAATGTGTATAAACCATGTTCTTGTCCTGCATTGTATTGTACCATAAGTCACTGGTTTCTAGTTCACTTATTTGTTTATGCATTTATGGCACTACGGAACACCCCATGTTCTCCAGTATATATCGGCTGGTCTTCACTCCCATTGTTTCCCTGTACTGGCCTCTGCATTGTTCTTGTCTCCATACATCTAAAATGATCCAATAAATCCAAGACATAGGGGAGATTTCCCTTTTGCCATTTTATCCTGGGGAGGGTGGGGGGGGGGGGGGTGATAGCACCACTTTAACAATTGCAGTACAAACCACAAAAAGTATTTCTACTTCAGGGTCCATAGGGTTCCACAGGATACCTTGGGGTATAGTTGATGACGTCAGGCATCGGGCACCATAAAGTTAAGTTTTCAGCCTCCCAGGATGCACTAGGGTCCCCCTCCTATACCCCGCGCCCGAGCCAAGGCATCTCAGTTTTGTTGGTGCCCGGCTCGGAGTCGGATGCACCTGTTTAGAGGGGGGCTAAGGATAGCCCCTGAAGTTTTCTACAAGGCAGCTGTGGCTGCACATCTGGAAGTACAGCATGGACAGTCATTCTTGACGTCCATGCTGTCTTCCCTCCCCCCCCGCCGGTACCAGAATGCCGGTACTGATCCGGGGATGCTAGTAGGCATCTGGGGTCACAGCTAGCGGTGACCCCAGATGTTTGGGACCATGGCCGAATTAACGGGGAACAGTGGGTAAGCAGCGGGGTCCCGCGGTGGGTCCCCGCTGAAACATGGTCCGGAGTCCCCAGGCTGCAGCGTGGAGCCAGGTTTCGGACCTGCGGTTCCACTACCCCCCTGGGACAGCGGACCGCAGCTGTGCGGTAGCGCTGCGGCGTCCCAGGGGTTAATTCCATGCCAGGGGAGCGCGCCTTCCCTGTACACAGCGGGCACCTCCCCCGCTGCACACTGCCCTCTCTGCACCTGCCGATTGGCCCTGTGGCAGCGCTCCTCCCCCAGGCCGGCCTCCTCTCTGCTCCTCGGTGGCCATCTTTGTATGGTGAACGCTGCTGGAAGCTGCTGATCGGTGGCATCGTGGCCTGGGTCTCCCGGCATACCTCTCCTCCGTTGGAACAGGTCTGTGTATGCAGCGCTGAGTCCTACCAGGCTCTGTGTCTGCGTAGTTGAGGATCAGCGCTGATAGTGCAGGGATTGATTTCTTTGCATTGTATGTGACTGCTGCTAGCGTCTGCTGCCTGTACTTTCACTTTCTACTGTCAGCCTTTTTAACTGTCCCTGCTCTTCTTCTGCTAAAGCCCTTGCGGTGCGGTGATTGCAGGGCGGTTCTCTCACTATACTAACGAGTATCAGTGAGAGGGGTCACATACTTACCATCATGTCTGAGAGTGATTTTCCTCTCCAGCTTCTGTGTACTACATGTAAGGTACCTATAGCGGAGGGGGAGGGTTGTGCGGAGGGGCTATGTCGGCCGTGTTTTTTATTGACGCGGCCAATTACTGTCACGGCTCCGGTACAGGAACCGCCCTGGGCTTGTTTCTCTTAAGCGCTTACAACCCTAGTGGGCCAGTTAGCTCCGCAACCTGCGTTCCCTCAAATGTGATTGTCCCAGCAGTCAGTGGTGTCGTCACCCATGCAGGGGTTCCCGAGACAACTGATGGTACCCCACAGTCTCCCTATTTCCCCTCCTCAGGTCTCTCATGAGCCTGCGTGGGTTAATTCTCTGACAAGTTCTATGCAGCATTTGTCAGACATGTTACAAGGGGAGTCTGTGTTGCGGCCTCACAAGCGGCCGGTGGCGTCTCTGTCCACTCCTTATGAGGATGACGAGGGGACGACCGATGATGGGGAGATTCTGGTTCTGTCGGACCAAGAACCTCTCCGTACTAAAGAGTCGGACGCTAAGTCTAAGGTTTATATACCTGGCCTTATCCGTGCAGTCCGCACAGCTTTAGTTATTGAGGGTGATGATCCTCCGGTGTAAAAGTCCAAATATGCCTTTTTCAAAGATGTTAAGGGTGACGCCACAGTGTTTCCTCTTTCGGGTCAATTGGTGGACCACTTAGAGGAAGCGTGGAAGCATCCTGGCAGATGGTATCAGCCTCAAAAACGTTTAGCAGTGGCTTATCCGTTTGCGGACAGTTATTTTGCTAAGTGGGAATCCCCACCACAGGTGGATTCTCATGTGACACGCCTGGTCCGAAGTGCCACGTTGCCCATGCCCTCCATGTCCTCCTTAAAGAATGCCACGGACCGTAAGGTGGAAATCTGCCTGAAGTCCGTTTATTCCCTCGCGGGGGGGCAGCCAGGCCGGCTATGACCATTTGTTGGGTAGCCAGAGCTATGGAGCGCTGGGCTGATAGTTTGGAGGCGTCTTTCGATTCCGACTGTTCGGCTGAACAGACCGAGTTGATAGGCAATCTCCGGGATTCAACCACTTACATTAATGTAGCGGCTTTAGATATCAGTACCCTAACTTCTCGGGTTTCTTCGGCAGCTGTGGCGGCTCGTCGCACCTTATGGTTGCGATCTTGGAAGGCGGACGCTGATTCCAAAAAGGGTTTGGAAGCTTTGCCTTTTAATGGAGAAGTCCTATTTGGTCCGGATCTGGCCAAAATTGTAGCCACGCTGGCGGAAGCCAAATCGGCATGTCTCCTGTCTGCTGCAGTTCCTTCCAGTTCAGGTACGTCGTCCTTTCGGCCTTACAGGGCCCAGGGTAGGCCTAAAGCACAGTCCTTTCCCCGTCAGGCTGGCCCAAAAAAATCGGCCAAGCCCCGGAAGCAGGCCTGGAGTACCAGACGTCCGGCCCCTAAGTCCGATGACAAACCTGCGGCCTGATGGTCCGGGCCTCCCTTTGGGGGATCCCAGAGAGGGAGGCCGCCTGCTACGGTTCGCCCAGTGTTGGTCGGTAACCACGACAGACAGTTGGGTTCACGAGGTGGTTTCTCACGGGTATGCCCTCTCCTTTCGGCACAGGCCCCCATCCCTATTCTTCACCACGGGTCTTCCATCAGACCGGAACAAAGCCTCAGAACTGCGGAAGGTTTTGCACACTATGCTCCAGGCTGGAGTTATAGTGCCTGTTCCTTTCTACCAGAGGGGCCGGGGTTTCTATTCCAATCTGTTTTTAGTGCAGAAACCCAATGGGTCGTACCGTCCGATCCTCAACCTAAAAGCACTCAACAAGTCCTTGCGGGTGCCGAGGTTTCGGATGGAGACCCTACGGTCCATCATTCTGGCGCTGGAGCCTGGGGATTACATGGTGTCGTTGGACATACAGGACGCTTACCTGCATGTCCCTATTCTTTTGCGCCATCAACAGTTCCTCAGGTTTGCAATCCGCAACGATCACTTCCAGTTCCGAGCGTTACCTTTTGGCCTGGCGACAGCGCCACGTGTGTTCACCAAGGTTATGGCGACTTCCCTGCGGCTGCAGGGAGTCCGCATGTTGCCGTACCTAGATGACCTTCTGTTGGTGGCAGGATCTCTGGAGCTCCTTCTACACCATTTGGATCTGATGATTGCAGTACTGCAACGGCACGGCTGGTTGATAAACTGGCAAAAGTCCACCCTGATCCCGTCTCAGAGGATTCTGCACCTCGAGCCTTGTTGGACTCCAGTCAGCAGAGGATCTTTGTGACGGGGGAAAAGATCTCTGCCTTGCAGTTGAGGGTGCGCAGTTGTCTGCAGAGTCGCCGTGTGTCTCTTCACTCGGCAATGAGGTTATTGGGCTCCATGGTGTCCGTATTCGACATGGTGGAATATACCCAGTTTCACTCCAGACCTCTGCAGCAATTGATCCTCTCCAAATGGAATGGACTGCCTCAGAGTCTCAAGTCCCAGACGATGGTGCTCTCTCCGGAAGTTCGCCTGTCCCTTGCCTGGTGGTTGCAGACGACCCATCTCAACAAGGCTCGTCTGTTTTGGGTGGCCAACTGGGTCCTATTGACGACGGACGCCAGTCTTCGGGGCTGGAGAGCGGTCTCGGGTCCACACTTGTTCCAGGGCAGATGGACTCAGGCGGAAAAGGAGCTTCCGATAAACATCTTGGAACTCCGCGCCGTTTTCAATGCTCTCCAGCAGGCCCATCGGGTTCTCCACGGTCATCCCATGCAGGTCCAGTCGGACAACGCCACCACCGTAGCCTACATAAATCGGCAAGGAGGAACCCGAAGTCGGGCGGCACTCGTAGAGGTGTCCCGCATCCTGATCTGGGCGGAGCGCAACTCCCGGCCATATCAGCGGTATTCATCCCGGGAGTCCTCAACTGGGAGGCCGACTTTCTCAGTCGCCAGGACGTTCATCCGGGGGAATGGTCTTTGCACCAGGACTTCTTTCAACTTCTGGTGGACAAGTGGGGTCTTCCAGAGATCGACCTCATGGCGTCACGGCACAACAAGAAATTGCAGGTGTACGGGTTTCGCACAAAAGACGAAAAGGCGTCTCTGGTGGATGCCCTGTCCGTCCAGTGGACGTTCCGGTTTGCCTATCTCTTTCCTCGTTTTCCCTTCTCCCACGGGTAATCCGGAAATTCAAACAGGAAGGAGGGACGCTCCTGTTGATAGCTCCCGCGTGGCCCAGACGGCACTGGTTCTCAGACCTTCAGCGTCTGTTCGTGGACATCCCTCTGCGGTTGCCGCTACGACCGGACCTACTGTCACAGGGTCCTTGTCTTCACCCGGACCTGACTCGGCTGTCTTTGACGGTGTGGCTGTTGAGACGGCCATGTTAAGGTCCAGGGGATTTTCCAGCTCGGTAGTACGCACTATGCTGAGAGCTAGGAAATCGTCTTCTGCAAGAATATATCATCATGTGTGGCATACGGTCTTCCAATGGTGTCGACCGAGAGGTTATGCTCCTCGGGAGTTCCGTCTGTCTGGAGTGCTAGCCTTCCTATAGGCGGGACTAGATCATGGGCTTCGCCTTGCTTCTTTGAAGGTGCAGGTGTCTGCCTTGTCTGTCTGGTTCCATCGTAGGATTGCTACAATCCCTGATGTGCGCACCTTTATGCAAGGTGTTCTTAGAATTCAGCCGCCATTTGTTCCACCGGTGGCGCCTTGGGATTTAGCTGTGGTCCTGAGGGCTCTCCAGGGACCGCCGTTTGAACCACTGGGCTCAGTGGATCTTAAATGGCTGACAGCTAAAACAATTTTCCTTCTGGCCATCGCTTCAGCCAGACGTGTTTCTGATTTAGGGGCTCTCTCTTGTAGACCCCCTTTCTTGATTTTTCATGGGAACAGGACGGTGCTGCGCACTCGTCCTGATTTTCTTCCCAAAGTTGTTTCACGTTTTCATATCAACGATGAAATAGTTGTGCCGGCTTTTAACTCACCTGACCTGTCGGTGGGTGAGGCCACTTTGGACATTGTGCGGGCCTTAAGGATTTATGTTGACCGCACTTCTTCGTTTAGGAAGTCGGACGCCTTGTTTGTCCTCTATGGCTTCCGTAAAAAGGGTTGGCCTGCTTCAAAGCAAACTTTGGCAGCTTGGATCCGTATGGCCATTTCAGAAGCTTATCTTCATGAAGGTCTGCCGGTTCCATCCTCTGTGAGGGCTCATTCCACTAGGTCTGTGGGTCCTTCGTGGGCAGCTCGACGTGGTGCCTCTGCAGTCCAGATCTGCAAGGCTGCCACGTGGTCCTCGGTCCATACATTTGTGAGGTATTACGCGTTTGACACCTTCGCCTCTTAGGATGCTTTCTTCGGGCGGCGGATTCTCCTTCCAGCACAGGAGCATCCCCACCCTTAAAGGATACTGCTTTGGGACATCCCCAAGGTATCCTGTGGATACCCTATGGACACTGATGTAGAAAATATGAGATATGGTAAGAACTTACCCTTGTTATCTCTATTTCTACGAAGTCCATAGGGTTCCACAGGACTCCCGCCCTGTCGCACCTGTGCTGCAGATGGGCTTTGCTCTGGTCACCGGTTTTTCCGTCTCCCTCTGGTGAGAATGTGATTCTTGTGTGTGTCCAGATCTTTCTTCTCTCTCTTCCTTCTCCTCCTCCTCCTCCGGTATACAGTGTCATTTAATAAAAAAAAAAAACACCTCCATTTATACCTGGTATTAATAAACTAACCTGAGGCTGAGAGGGCTGATGGTCATCTCCTTCCCATCCTGAGTGATGTGAGGGTGGCTGCCTGCGCTGTCCCTCCTATATACAATAAGATAACCCAGGTGACGGAGTGACTGCGCGTTTATACCGCCGGGGCTGGACGGGACATAACAAATACGTAGCATTCTGCTTTTTTTTCCTGGGGATTTATTTTATTATATAGAACCTTGTATTTTACTGGCTGAGTTTGCTGACCTTCATATTACCGTACATGGCTGCTTTTGGCCTGGCTACACCCATGCATGCTTGTACGCAGACCAGGCACCTCTACAGTCTGCTCTACACCAGGCCCCAGGAATCTGCTCTGCACGATTGGATAGGGGATCTATAGGAGAGGTTTCATTCAGTATCTGATCTAGAAGACAGACCTAGGGGTCTAGTTACTAAGCAGTGCTAGGAGACAGAGTGAAAAGTGATAAGAAAGTGATAAGGTGCCAGCCAATCAGCTCCCAACTGTCATCTCACAGGCTGTGTTTGAAAAATGACAGTTGGGAGCTGATTGGCTGGTACCTTATCACTTTCTTATCACTTTTTCACTCTGTCTCCTAACACTGCTTAGTAAATAGACCCCCTAGTATCCATGTTTAATAAAGACTTGAGATATTTTTGTTTCACGCGAGTTACCCGTGGTGGAATAGCTCGTTACCCTGTGCCTGAGAAGATGCCACACCTGGACGCTGTTTAATGAATGAACTCTGTCTCTTTCCATGAAACCAGACACCTCAAACTTCAAGGAAAAACTTCTTTCATGTCCTGCCAGACGCTCCTGGGAAGTGCTGGCTCTGCAGGAGGCACTGAGGGTGCAGCTAATGATCAGATTGTGTGCATGGGGTTACCCTGGCACAACCACGTCACATAGCCTTTTATCATATCACTCTCATTGTCACCTTACATTGAAGAGCAGCTCTGGCTTCTGGGCTGAAACTGATCATAAATAAAAAGTGAAAGGTAATAAGGTGGGAAGCTGCATGCCAGACCTGTGTGTGGTGTGTATTGCTGTATTCTGCTCACCAGGTGGCGCCCTTTCACTGCTATCACTTATTTCATTGTAATGTTAGTTAGACATTGATGTAAATGAACTCAATCTCTGTAGCTGTGTAATGTGAGATGCAATCTGGCAGGAACATGACAAATAAGTTTAATAAGACAAATGCTGTTAATTTTTCTTTATATATTCCTCTGAATGATTCATGTCCAATCATTTTTAACTTTTAAATAATGCACTTAAAATAGGTTTAGTTTTCTTCATGCGTGCCATCACCACAATCGTGACTGTTGTCCAGCCAGTCTCTCCTTACAGCACATAGTGGGATTTTCTCAGGTCATTCCTTTCCCTACATCCTTATATCAGGGAGAGGAGTTTCCTCCAATCAGTCCTTATATCAGGGAGAGGAGTGTTCTCCCACCAGTCCTCCTATCTGTCCTTATATCAGGGAGAGGAGTATTCCCCTACCAGTCCTTATACTGCATCTGTGCTTATATGAGGGAGAGGAGTTTCCTCCAACCAGTTCTTCTATCTGTCCTTCTATCAGGGAGAGAATCATTCCCCTACCAGTCCTTATACTGCATCTGTCCTTATATCAGGGAGAGGAGTATTCTCCAACCAGTCCTTCTATCTGTCCTTCTATCAGGGAGAGGAGTGTTCTACAACCAGTCCTTCTACCTGTCCTTATATCAGGGAGAGGCGTATTCTCCAACCAGTCCTTCTATCTATCCTTATATAAGGGAGAGGAGTGTTCCCCCAACCAGTCCTTCTATATGTTCTTATATCAGGGATAGGAGTATTCTCCAACCAGTCTTTCTATCTATCCTTATATAAGGGAGAGGAGTATTATCCAACCAGTCCTTCTATTTATCCTTATATCAGGGAGAGTAGTGTTCTCCAACCACTCCTTCTATCTGTCCTAATATCAGGGAGAGGAGTGTTCTCCAACCAGTTCTTCTATCTATCCTTATATCAGGGAGAGGATCATTCCCCTACCAGTCCTTATAATGCATATGTCCTTATATCAGGGATAGGAGTATTCTCCAACCAGTCTTTCTATCTGTCCTTATATAAGGGAGAGGAGTATTATCCAACCAGTCCTTATATCAGGGAGAGGATTATTCTCCAACCAGTCCCTCTATTTATCCTTATATCAGGGAGAGTAGTGTTCTCCACCCAGTCCTTCTATCTGTCCTTCTATCAGGGAGAGGAGTGTTCTCCAACCAGTCCTTCTATCTGTCCTTCTATCAGGGATGAGTGTTCTCCAACCAGTCCTTCTATCTGTCCTTCTATCAGGGAGGAGTGTTCTCCAACCAGTCCTTCTATCTGTCCTCCTATCAGGGAGGAGTGTTCTCCAACCAGTCCTTCTATCAGGGAGAGGAGTATTCTCCAACCAGTCCTTCTATCTGTCCTTCTATCAGGGAGGAGTGTTCTCCAACCAGTCCTTCTATCTGTCCTTCTATCAGGGAGAGGAGTGTTCTCCAACAAGTCCTTATATCAGGGAGAGGAGTGTTCTCCAACCAGTCCTTCTATCTGTCCTTCTATCAGGGAGAGGAGTGTTCTCCAACCAGTCCTTATATCAGGGAGAGGAGTATTCTCCAACCAGTCCTTCTATCTGTCCTTCTATCAGGGAGGAGTCTTCTCCAACCAGTCCTTCTATCTGTCCTTCTATCAGGGAGAGGAGTGTTCTCCAACCAGTCATTCTATCAAGGAGACGAGTATTCTCCAACCAGTCCTTCTATCTGTCCTTACATCAGTGAGTGGAGTTCTCCCAGAATAGTCCCGTCCTTAAATCCACGAGTGTAGTATTCCCTGACCTGTCCTGCTCTTATATCGCTGAGTAGAGTTTTTCTCCGACCAGTCCTGTCCTCTTGTCAGTGAATGGAGTATTCCCTTTTGTCATTGTCCTGTGAGTAATATAGATAAGTGTTTTTCTGTCCTTTTAGCGGAAAATATTGTTTGACGTTGACTTCTATTACAATTATTACCCTTATTACGTTTCCAGTTTTCTGGTAATATTTAGCTTTCCTTTCTTAATGTATTTCATGTAGCCAGCGTTCCCCTCTATAAGACATAACGATGGGACTGGTGACACAGGAAAAGTTTTGCTTTCCCACACATTCATCACACTCATCACACATGGGTCAGTAACCTCATATCAGGCAACAGGCAGCGATTATCTCAGCCTCGTATCAGGCAACAGGCAGCGATGGTCTCAGCCTCGTATCAGGCAACAGGCAGCGATGGTCTCAGCCTCCTATCAGGCAACAGGTAGCGATGGTCTTAGCCTCGTATCAGGCGACAGGCAACGATGGTCTCCGCCTCGTATCAGGCGACAGGCAGCGATGGTCTCCGCCTCGTATCAGGCGACAGGCAGCGATGGTCTCAGCCTCGTATCAGGTGACAGGCAGCGATGGTCTCCACCTCGTATCAGGCGACAGGCAGCGATGGTCTCCGCCTCGTATCAGGTGACAGGCAGCGATGGTCTCCGCCTCGTATCAGGCGACAGGCAGCTATGGTCTCAGCCTCGTATCAGGCGACAGGCAGCGATGGTCTCCGCCTCGTATCAGGCGACAGGCAGCGATGGTCTCCGCCTCGTATCAGGCGACAGGCAGCTATGGTCTCAGCCTCGTATCAGGCGACAGGCAGCGATGGTCTCCGCCTCGTATCAGGCGACAGGCAGCGATGGTCTTGGCCTCATCTGATGTTAAACAGATTTTTATCAGTATACAGCCAGACTGGGACATTGTCACTACAGATGTAATTTGAATTCTATCATTCTAATACAAAGACTAATCATATTACAGCTTTGTATGTCTGTGCATGGACAATTACTATAACAATACTAAAACTGCAGTGATTGGTAATTGTTACAAGCTAATATTGTAACTACACTGGTCGAGTGTTGTATTATTGTGTGTGAATTTTTTATTACCATATTAGATTTGTTAATCTGACTTCCAGCGCTGCTTTAATTTATATATACATGTAATAAAGGAGGCCCTGCACTTTCATGGAACAGGAATGTTGTATAATATAGACTCTCTCCATAAGCCGAGCTCTCTGCCAATCCCGCTACTTGCTTCTGGGCCTCCTCGGCTAACATGTAGATGTGTCTGTACGCAGTGTGAGGCACCTTCACTTAGTACTGAGGCCCGAGGTGTTGTGTGCCTCGATTTCTGTGACCTGTGGGTGGGGTTAGCGATAAAGGGGCAATCCTCCTTGTTTGATGCCTCACAGCACTTTGGGATATAGTTTACCGGTGCCTCTGCCTCAGGGAGGTTCTGATGTAGCGGCACATGACAGCATTGCTGGATCTATATGCTGTATACACTGAACACAGAGGAACGACAGCTCCCCATAGGTGTCAGTGTGTTGTGTAATACATGTCCGGCCACGCTGACTGCGCTGTGCGTGCCTCCTATCGCCGGTTATTATTTTCATTTATTTTTTTAAATCCCAATCTGCGGGCCGTGGTTTAGGATGCGGGCTGTACTCTCACAGAGATATGTCAGTGTGTAGCAGGCAATTTGGGAATAACTGATGTTAACCTCTGCCATTCAACGGACAGTAAAATACTAAAGACCCCCCTGCTTGCAGTACTACATATTATCACACATGTATAGAGTGTAAGCCTGTGTGCGAGGCCTCCTGTCCTCTCTGCCTGTTATTCCCCACTCTGGCTCTTCACTACTTTTGCTCCCAGTTATAAAGCACAGTGGAAAACCCTTGCGCTGTATACATCGTAATCACACCCTGGATGTCTGTTCTCTTTCTCTAGGCACAAGTAGCGGGGTCTCCTCATTCCTCACCAAGCCATGGTGCCAATCGCTCCATGCCCATGCCAGTCCGCTCCACGTCAGCCGGCTCCACACCTACCCATGTTCCTCAGGACTCCATAGCCGGACTAGGAGATGTACAGGAGGCATTTGCACACGGTAAGTGTTTGCCGACTGCTTGACTAGTATAGAGGTGACATTACTATCAGAGTCAATGTAACGGAACATGATTTGTGGTCCCCGCTCGTCCTTAGCTGTATGTGGGTCCAGCACGGACACCGTACACCACTCGGCCTCAGCCGGGACCAACAAACGATTCCAGGCAGCTCTCTTGTGTCTATAACTCATATTCATAACCAATTGTAGTGCTTACAGGTGAGATCAGTGCTGTGTCTGAGGCATGAGGCACTGATTCCTGGTGGTGGATGACGTTTTATGTTTTGACTGGCTTTCAGGTACCAGGAGGAATCTCCGTAGTGATTTACTGGTGGCTGCAGATTCCATTACTAACACCATGTCTTCTCTGGTGAAGGAGCTGCATTCAGGTGGGTGCCCGGCCTCCTGGCCTCAGGTATTTATCCCTGTACGCCAGCAGTGGGTGAGACACCATCAGTGCTGGGACATGCAGAATACGTCTGGCCGTCTTGTGCCTCAGGCTCCTCTGATACAGACTGGTGTCCTGCATTCATAATGTTGGTGTGCGTGAGCACAGTGACTGAGAGCTCTGATACTGAGACTTTCCTAGGTTACTATTTTTGCTTCTTGTGCATTAGACAAGTCACTCTGTACCCTCTTAAGCCACGTCTCAGCGTTCTGTAAGAAATGTGTGCTCTATATAAGGACCAAAATGTTTGCAGCTCCTCCTGGACCCCACGCGTTCCGCATTCTACATGCAGCACTTTACACAACCGGCCCTCCAGGATTAATGCTGTGTGACTACAGCCAGGGCTCTAGTTTCTATAGGAACCGGAGGCATAGGTATGGGAAGTAGGTCAGGAACGGGATGTGAGGGATGAGACTGGTCACTGGGCCTAATTCAGACCCGCTCGCGAGCGCTGAGCTCTTGCAAGCAGGTCGATGTTGGCCCAGTGCGCATGCGCGAGACGCGGATAACGACGGGCAAGCCGTCGCTATGGGTCTCGCTACAAAGGGGGGTGTGCTGTCGATGGTGAGTGACAGCACGCCCCCTTTAGTGGGCGGGCCAGGGGCGTGGCTGGCCAGACGGAGGAATTCCCATGGGAACGCCTACCGTCTGGGGCCGGCCCCACTGACATGACAAGTGATGTCAGTGGGAGTGCTCTCAGCTCTGATAGAGCCGAAAGCACTCCAGGGCTTGCGGCAATGAGACCCTACCACAATGGTCTCGTCGCAAGCCCGATGGTCCTGATGGTCTGGACCATCGCGACCATCTTCCTGGCCGCTCGCTATAGCTGTGGGTGGTCACCCACAGCTATACGAGCGGCCAGGAGGCCGCTCTAAAAATTCAGAAGGTCGGCCCTGATTCAGAGCGAGCGCTATGTCAGAGCGTCCGGCTCTGAATCAGGGCCACTGCCCACTGACCCTTTGTCAAAGTGAATTCTACAAACTGTTAAATATTTCCAAAAATAATTAACAGGAGATGAACTAGACATTTATAAAAAATACTGTACAATATATACGGGTCTGTAACAACCATATTTCAGTATTTGTTGTTGTTATGGGATGCAATGGACGGAGTGCCGGCCGTCGAAATACCGACGCCACAATCCCGCTGCCTGACAAAATGCAGACGCCATTATCCCCAAGGGCATTAGCATCCCCGCATCTGCTTCCTGAATTGCCGGACTGCCAAACATCCAGGGTCAGGTAAGTATGAGCTGCTACCCGGGGAAGGGGGTGGGGGGGTTACGTTTAGGCACCCCCCGGGAGTGTTAGGGTGCGGGGAGGAAGGGGTTAAGGCTAGGCACCCCCCTGGGAGGAGATTAGGGCTAGCACCCCCCCCCCCCCCCCCCCCGGGAGGTTATGGTTAGGCACCACAAAGGGAGGGTTAGGGGGAGATGGGAGGGATAGGGGACTTACCTGTCCGCGTCTGGGTCCTGAACTGTCGGGCTTCTGGTGTGGGATATGAACGGGATCTTCAGCCGCCGGTATTTCATACCAATTCCATTATTATCCTATATTTATCTGGCGCCACAAGGGTTCCGCAGCACCTTACACAGTACATAAACAAATGAGCACACAAAAAAACAGTTATTAACAGTACAAAGCAGTGCAGGACACGGACATGGTTTATAAACATTGCTACATTAATGATCATAACACTTAAATAAGCAGCAGGGCGTTAGCATCCAAGCACATGAGGGAAGAGGGCCCTGCTCATGAGAACTTACATTCTAAAGAGGAGGGGCAGACGACAGGGGTGATACAGATGGGTTAGACAGTGAGGAAGGCGTGTTGGGTTAGGAGGAGAGCTGGAAGGCTTTGATGAAGTATTGGGTCTTGAGAGCCCATTTAAAGATCTGTAGATAAGTGGAGAGTCTGATAGAGAGAGGGGAATAGTTCCAAAGGTAGGGAGCAGCACGGGCAAAATCTTTGAGGCGGGAGTGTACGAGGAAGTAATCAGTTGGCAGGAGAGGAGGCATGCATTTGTGGAGCGATGTGGGCAGATAGGAGAATATTGGGAGAGGGCTTTGTAAGTGAGTGTAAGAACCTTGAATTGGGAGCCAGTGTAGGGCTTGTAGGAGAGGGGAGGCAGATAGTACATTTGGAGAGGAAGATGAGCTGAGCAGCAGCCTTGAGGACAGACTGGAGAGGAGAAAGGTGGGAGTCAGGAAGGCCAGATAGGAGGAGGTTACAGTAGTCCAATCTGGAGATGACCAGTGAGTGGATGAGGGTCTTAGTTGCCTCGCGGGTGAGAAAAGGTCTGATCCTGGAGATATTGTTGAGATTGAAGTGGCAGGACTGTGAGAGGTGCTGAATGTGTGGTGTGAGGGAGGAGTCCAGGATGACTCCAAGACAGCGCACTTTGGGGCTAGATGAGATAGTTGTGCAATCAATTGATAAAGTGTGGGAAGAAGTTATGGGGGAGGGTGGGAAGACGATCAGCTCTGTCTTAGACATGTTCAGTGTGAGAAAGCACTGAGATATCCAGGAAGAGATAGCAGAGAGACATTTGGAGACACGGGTGAGGAGAGGGAGAGAGGTCAGGGGAGGAAAGGTAGATCTGAGTATCATCAGCATAGAGATGATAGTGGAGGTCAAAAGAGCTGATGAGTTCACCTAGAGAGGAAGTATAGAGGGAGAATACGAGAGGTCCAAGAACAGAACCTTGGGGAACACCTACTGTTAGTGAAAGTGGAAGGGAAGAGGAGTCATGAGAGGACACAGAGAAGGACCAGTCAGAGAGGTAGGAGGACAGCCAGGAGATGGCAGTTATTAGTATCAAAATACTGATTTTATGTATTGTGCACAGTATGGCAGACAGGGGAGAGGGTGACTGAGTGATGATCTGATTAGTGTGTAACAGAATCCTCTCGCACGGGATGACTCACCGGCTGCGGGATCCCCATGAGTCAAAATGCCGACAACTTCGAACGGTAAGTATTAGAATTAGGGCTAGGCTGCGGGAAGGGAGGGTTAGGGTGCTGGATGGGACGATTAGGGTTAGGGTCTGCTTTACAATACTAACAATTGCCAGGATTTTCATCTTCATGGTGATGCCGTACCCAACCCCTCTCGCACAGTTGATGATTGAGCCATGGGTGGGGGGTGAGTGAGGTGCTGAGAAGTGTGCATATGAATTTACTCTATTATCTCTCTGTCAAGACTCACAATGGAGCCGTGCGTGTATGTATGTGTGCGTGCGTGTGTGAATGAATGAATAATGTGCTGATCAGTGGGTGAAGGAATGAGGTCTACTATCTCTCGTAGCTGATAATGAAGTCAAGGGGACTGAATGAAGTGCTGATAATGTGAAGGAATTAACCCTATTTCCCATTCTCACAGCTGTTGCTGGAGCCAGTGCTATGGGGGCAGTGGATGAATAAACAAGAGAATATATACTGTGTGTGTGTGAAGGAATGAATTCTATCCCACTCTCTCCATTTGACAGGGTAGAAAATGGTTGGAGGTTATGGGTGAATGAATGAACTGAACTAGCTCTCTCTCAGATGATGATGGAGTAAAGGTGATGGGGAGGGGGTGTGAATGAATGCCGCTAATGTTTATGTGACGGATGGGACCCTTTTCCCCCTCTCTCAAAGCTCGTGATTGAGATGGGAGGACGGGGGGTTGAATAAATGAACAAAGTACTGATTAGTGTGTCAAGGAAAGAATCCTATCCCGCTCCATCACAGATGACCATGAAGTGTGTGGAGGTTGTTAGTTAATGAGATGCTGATTAATGGGTGAAGGAATGAATTCAATCATCTGTCTCACAGCTGACCAATATTATATAGGGGGGGGGTGTTATAGTACAAGGTGCTGCTCAGTAGATGAATGCTATCTGCCTCCTCTCACAGTAGATGATGGTGCCCTTGGAATGGGGTGAGGGGTGGATGAATGAGGTGCTGATCTCTCTCTCACACAGTAGATGATGGTGCCCTTGGAATGGGGTGGGAGGTGGATGAATGAGGTGCTGATCTATCTCTCTCACAGTAGATGATGGTGCCCTTGGAATGGGGTGGGGGGGTGGATGAATGAGGTTCTGGTCTCTCTCTCTCACAGTAGATGATGGTGCCCTTGGAATGGGGTGGGGGGTGGATGAATGAGATGCTGATCTCTCTCTCTCTCACAGTAGATGATGGTGCCCTTGGAATGGGGTGGGGGGTGGATGAATGAGGTGCTGATCTCTCACAGTAGATGATGGTGCCCTTGGAATGGGGTGGGAGGTGGATGAATGAGGTGCTGATCTTTCTCTCTCACAGTAGATGATGGTGCCCTTGGAATGGGGTGGGGGGGTGGATGAATGAGGTGCTGATCTCTCTCTCTCACAGTAGATGATTGTGCCCTTGGAATGGGGTGGGGGGTGGATGAATGAGGTGCTGATCTCTCTCACAGTAGATGATGGTGCCCTTGGAATGGGGTGGGAGGTGGATGAATGAGGTGATGATCTATCTCTCTCACAGTAGATGATAGTGCCCTTGGAATGGGGGGGGGTGGATGAATGAGGTGCTGATCTCTCTCTATCTCTCACAGTAGATGATGGTGCCCTTGGAATGGGGTGAGGGGTGGATGAATGAGGTGCTGATCTCTCTCTCACACAGTAGATGATGGTGCCCTTGGAATGGGGTGGGAGGTGGATGAATGAGGTGCTGATCTATCTCTCTCACAGTAGATGATGGTGCCCTTGGAATGGGGTGGGGGGGTGGATGAATGAGGTTCTGGTCTCTCTCTCTCTCACAGTAGATGATGGTGCCCTTGGAATGGGGTGGGGGGTGGATGAATGAGATGCTGATCTCTCTCTCTCTCACAGTAGATGATGGTGCCCTTGGAATGGGGTGGGAGGTGGATGAATGAGGTGCTGATCTTTCTCTCTCACAGTAGATGATGGTGCCCTTGGAATGGGGTGGGGGGGTGGATGAATGAGGTGCTGATCTCTCTCTCACAGTAGATGATTGTGCCCTTGGAATGGGGTGGGGGGTGGATGAATGAGGTGCTGATCTCTCTCACAGTAGATGATGGTGCCCTTGGAATGGGGTGGGAGGTGGATGAATGAGGTGATGATCTATCTCTCTCACAGTAGATGATAGTGCCCTTGGAATGGGGGGGGGGGTGGATGAATGAGGTGCTGATCTCTCTCTATCTCTCACAGTAGATGATGGTGCCCTTGGAATGGGGTGGGGGGTGGATGAATGAGGTGCTGATCTCTCAATCTCACAGTAGATGATGCTGCCCTTGGAATGGGGTGGGGGGTGGATGAATGAGGTGCTAATCTCTCTCTCACAGTAGATGATGGTGCCCTTGGAATGGGGTGGGGGGGTGGATGAATGAGGTGCTGATCTCTCTCTCTCTCACAGTAGATGATTGTGCCCTTGGAATGGGGTGGGGGGTGGATGAATGAGGTGCTGATCTCTCTCTCTCACAGTAGATGATGGTGCCCTTGGAATGGGGTGGGAGGTGGATGAATGAGGTGCTGATCTATCTCTCTCACAGTAGATGATGGTGCCCTTGGAATGGGGGGGGGGGGTGGATGAATGAGGTGCTGATCTCTCTCTATCTCTCA
This sequence comes from Taudactylus pleione, assembly GCA_031769625.1. Lineage (NCBI taxonomy): Eukaryota > Metazoa > Chordata > Amphibia > Anura > Myobatrachidae > Taudactylus > Taudactylus pleione. The sequence goes on from JAUIMM010000469.1 coordinate 64,107, forward strand.
CAGTAGATGATGGTGCCCTTGGAATGGGGTGGGGGGTGGATGAATGAGGTGCTGATCTCTCAATCTCACAGTAGATGATGCTGCCCTTGGAATGGGGTGGGGGGGGTGGATGAATGAGGTGCTAATCTATCTCTCTCACAGTAGATGATGGTGCCCTTGGAATGGGGTGGGGGGGTGGATGAATGAGGTTCTGGTCTCTCTCTCTCACAGTAGATGAAGGGGTGCCGTTGGAATGGGGTGGGGGGTGGATGAATGAGATGCTGATCTCTCTCTCTCTCACAGTAGATGATGGTGCCCTTGGAATGGGGTGGGGGGTGGATGAATGAGGTGCTGATCTCTCACAGTAGATGATGGTGCCCTTGGAATGGGGTGGGAGGTGGATGAATGAGGTGCTGATCTTTCTCTCTCACAGTAGATGATGGTGCCCTTGGAATGGGGTGGGGGGGTGGATGAATGAGGTGCTGATCTCTCTCTCTCTCACAGTAGATGATTGTGCCCTTGGAATGGGGTGGGGGGTGGATGAATGAGGTGCTGATCTCTCTCTCTCACAGTAGATGATGGTGCCCTTGGAATGGGGTGGGAGGTGGATGAATGAGGTGCTGATCTATCTCTCTCACAGTAGATGATGGTTCCCTTGGAATAGGGTGGGGGGGGGTGGATGAATGAGGTGCTGATCTCTCTCTATCTCTCACAGTAGATGATGGTGCCCTTGGAATGGGGTGGGGGGTGGATGAATGAGGTGCTGATCTCTCAATCTCACAGTAGATGATGCTGCCCTTGGAATGGGGTGGGGGGGTGGATGAATGAGGTGCTAATCTCTCTCTCACAGTAGATGATGGTGCCCTTGGAATGGGGTGGGGGGGTGGATGAATGAGGTGCTGATCTCTCTCTCTCTCACAGCAGACGATGGTGCAGATGAGGAAGAGGAGAAGATACAGAACGGGAAGGACAGAGGTGAGTTACATACTTGTGGCCCTGAAGATCATTTGGAAAATTATGGCATTGGTTACTGCGTCTGGGTTGCCATACTTCATGGTCTGTCCATTCCTTCGCTATGAAAGCAGCACAGATAAATGGAGTTTAGTTCTCAGTATATGACAGATTCCCAGTTCTGTATGTAATTCCCAGTATTTTTGTGCTGTAGCAAATCTATAATAAAAGGCAATGCTATAACCCGCACATAAACTGGGCACAAACCACTGTAAGAATAAAGGCAGAGGAAGGCAGCGCATTGCGTCCCACCTGCAGAGCTCCTGCGGATCTGGCTCTCGTGTACGCCGGGCACACGTCTTTTACACATATGTGTGCCCATGTTGTAAACCGTCTGTTTTATGTACAACAGACACAGAGAATTGAACTCCTAACACAAAACCCCTAATAATACAGCAAAAAAGCTCAGTGTGTGCCCGAGCCCCAATCCGTGTCAGCAAATAGCCAATCACAAGTGGTACGTTAGTGCTGGCACCCGTCATCATCATATGTACCTGACCACACTCACATAATGTGTCTATGCTATTGTTTCCCATTGCGCACGTGGTCCCCGTGACTGCACCCGCAGTGTACTCCACCCATCCAAATGGGTGCAAACGCTTATGCCTCTTCCCTGGGCATGCCCACTGCAATACATGCGATAACGCCAAATGGCGCAGTACTTCTCGCTTCCAGGATCGCTCATTAGTTGCTGGCAATATTCTTACTGTGTTATTAGTGAGGGGTGTGTGACCTTATATCATCCTCTGCCTTCCAGGATAAATGTCCTGCACTGAAGAACAAGGTGATCCAAGTAAGTGTCTGTTCCGTGTGCCGCTCACATGTCCTGTCCGTGACGCTGCCCTAGACGTGAGTGTAACACCCTGCTCTTCCCACAGGCACAGCGATTCCTCCTATATCCATCCAAACGCAGCATCTGACCAGCCACAGCCAGCAGAGAGATGAGCAGCGAGGGGGACCTTGTTAGTGCATGCTCGGTTCTCCATGTAACATACAACATGCGTGTTACTGGGCCATGTGCCATCATGTCTTGCAGAAGCTGGAAGGAGTGAGTGTGAGTGTGCTTGTCATGGGTACAGAGGCCTGGGACACTGTGATCGCACTGACACGGACATGCGCTGTATGTACTGAGCGACGCAGGAAGGCGGTACATTTCATGGTCCGAAGTTTACAAAATAATAAATGTGTCTGTCTGTCAAGTCTCTGTGTGCTGCGTCTTACGCCGGTCCATGACCGTGACGGGACACGTATGTGTGTGCGCACACTGGAAGGCATATAACATGTTTCCGTCTTCTCGCCAGACAATGGCAGTCTTATGTCACATGTGTTCATGATGTCATCAGGCGGTAGTAGCCATGTTTCACAAGGTCTGCAGGTAGTAGCTGTCGTGACGTAATATGATGTCATCAGGTAGCAGTCATGTGACATTTTTTTTTTTTATGTCATCAGGCAGTAGCAGTCATGTTTAATGACGTTATATGATGTCATCAGGCAGTAGCTGTCATGTTTAATGACGTTGACATCATGACTATCGATCTTCTGGTGTCGACATTGTCACTGTCTACATGGTTTCTGTATCCCTGTATGATGTCATTAGGCAGTAGTATTCATGTTTCAGGATGTCTTCAGACAGTAACAGTCAAGTAGAATGATGTCTTCTGGGAGTAGCAGTCATGTGACATGTATGATGTCATCAGGCAGCGGCAGTCATGTGACACATAGCAGATACGCGTCTGTCTCTATAAGACGGAATTGTCTGGTCTATGAGCTTTGCGAGGCTGATGCCGGGCTGGGAAGAAACTGAGCATAAATTACCCCAAATAAATAAAAGTGCCCGGAAACGCCAGCGTAATCCACCCCCATGCAGAGCGGCTTATGCTCCTGCTCTCCTTGTGTCCCGGCAGGTGCAGTAGATACGCCTCCTAACGGCGTACAGGCTCCTACATTGTGGTTTGCATGGGCGGCATTTCTGCGACGCGGCCTTACTGAACGTTGCCTACAGGAGAAGCCCTCTTCCTACACAGTTCCCCTCTCCGATCCTCAGGTTCAATGTGTGTAAAATGCGTGGTCGCGTAGGAATGCGTTTGCTTCAAAGCGAATTTATGCAGGATGAGCTGCGCACACTGGCTTATAATGTACATTATTCTCCATGGCACCTAAACATACACCCAGCGTGGACAGCTCTGGGTTAGTGAGATGGGTGTACACTGCATTATATAGTCTGTAAGATGATGCAGGGAAGTGCTCTAACGTTAGTCTCCATAAGCTGCCGTCCCAGCACTGTCACTCCCTGCATAGCACTGCTGACCATACCATGTCTAAGTGTATCGGAACGTATGGCAGTCAGACCTCTCTACATTGCAGAGCATAGTGTTATCCCAGATATTCGCCGGCTCATTACCCCGGGCTGTGTGTCCTGTTGCCGGTCTGCCCGGCCTCCTGGTGTACTATCACCAGATGCTATTGGTGCAGGGATAGTATCTTAGGGTGCATGTCCTTTGGCGTTTTCAGTCATCATCGGGTTAATTCTAATGTGGCAAAAAAAAAATATGCGGCACAGGACATTGGGGGGAAATCCGGTAATCGGCAAGGATAAGCGTCTTCTCCGCTATGCGGACATTTCCTTGCAGCTTTGTGAGAGAATCCGCGGAGGGGATAAGACGCGGGAAAAGCCCATTGATTCTGCACTTTACGCCGAATCAGTGGTTTGCCGCGTGTTAACCCTTTACCCTGCGGGGTAAATGCTATTTAATTGAATAGCATTTCCCTGCAAGGTGCGGGTAATTAGCCACAGCGTAAATCGTGCAACTAATTGGATTCCCCCTTGGAATAATGAGTTGTACAAATCACAAACAACAGAAGTGTTTGTTGACAAGAGTCTACATCCCATCAGAGTTACAGTCCAGGAATCTGACATGGTCCCAAGTGACTGTGTGATGTTTATAGTAATGATATAGTCTGGCTGTCATGATAAGACCGATGCCCAGCACTCGCCATATAATGACCTTAACCCTGCTTTATAGAGCACTTGTGAGGCTTACAGGTTCTCCGGGGGCAGGGACAGAGGTTTACATTTGTGGGCCCCAACACCCAATGTACTAAATTAGTGGCCAGGAATTCCCATATGGGGACAGGCTCTCTATCTGTGCATATGGTAGTTACACCCCTGCCTGCAGTGCCCATGCCAAAATATCTGACCTCCTCCCAACAGGCTATGTAACTAAAGCTTTACCATTGGAAACTGCATTTGTTATTTAAAGACACTGTGACGCATTTCGTATACTACCCATAGGATGTCTTAGGTTATGGGCAAACATGCAATAATATACCATATATATTCATATAATATAGCTACTTGCACAAGGTGATCACCTGTAGTAGTTTCAGCAGTAGGTCCATATCATAGTGTTCTATTCACACTGTAATTGTAACTCACATTTAGGACCTTTCCTTAATGCTATAAAGAAGAAAACAAGGGGGAACAAATGATGAAGCATGTTTGGAAACAATTCTCTATACTGAGTGTAAAAATGTGTAAATATATTTAAAGTATAATACACATATGACAAGCCTTTAACAAGAGGTCCATGGCTTCATTGAACATTGAGCTGCTGCTTCCTGATGGTGTATCACTAGGTAGTTCCAATCCAAGACCGGATTTCATTCAGAAAGATTCTACCGTCTTCACTAACTCCATCACATTCAACACCTTTCTTTCTCGGCAATGACTTAATCATGAAGCCATTTCTGATTGCGAAACGCGTTGGTGTTAGGAATACAGAGATCTCCGGAAGAAAAAAAATTCAGTCCGATTCATCCAACGTGAAAGAGGCAGCTGAAATGTATCTATGAGGCAGCACACATTGCTGATATCTTCGTATGCAAACAGCACTGGTTTTCCACATATCATGACGCATCCACTTAAGACACGCAATGGAAACTTTATTACATAAAAGAAACATACACCCTATTGTCAGTGACTTCAGTTCTATCTGCATCAAACCGTCAGGCAGTGCCACCAATACTAAAAATCAATGGATGTCCTGCACTTTGATTTGTCATATGTTCCATTTTTACTGCCAATGGATTGGGAAAACAAGTAGGTGTGGTGGTAACTGGTTTGTATGGGATGATAATGGGATTGTGAGAACTAGCATTGATATGGTGTGCAGGTCACTGGCTTGTATGGTGCGATTGGCAGAACTAGCTGGTGTTATGGTGTGCTGGTCACTGGCTCTTATGGTGGGAATGGCAGAACTAGCTGGTGATATAGAATGCTGGTCACTGGCTTGTATGGGATGATAATAGCATTGGGAAAACTAACCAGTGGTATGGTATGCTGGTCACAGACTTGTACGTGATGATAATGGCATTGGGAAAACTAGCTGGTGATATGGTATGCTGGTTACTGTCCTGTATGGGATGATAATGGCATTGGGAAAACTAGCTGGAGATATGGTATGCTGGTCACAGACTTGTATGGGATGATAATGACATTGGGAAAACTAGCTGGTGATATGGTATGCTGGTCACAGACTTGTATGGGATGATAATGGCATTGGGAAAACTAGCTGGTGGTATGGTATGCTGGTCACAGACTTGTACGGGATGATAATGGCATTGGGAAAACTAGCTGGTGATATGGTATGCTGGTCACAAACTTGTATGGGATGATAATAGCATTGGGAAAACTAGCTGGTTTTATGGTAAGCTGGTCACTGGCTTGTATGGGATGAGGTTGAGTTTGTGAAAACTAGCTGGTGGTATGGTATGCTGGTCTTTTTCCTGTATGGGATGATAATGGCATTGGGAGAACTAGCTGATGATATGGTATGCTGGTCACAGACTTGTATGGGATGATAATGGCATTGGGAAAACTAGCTGGTGGTATGGTATGCTGGTCACAGACTTGTATGGGATGATAATGGCATTGGGAAAACTAGCTGGTGGTATGGTATGCTGGTCACAGACTTGTATGGGATGATAATGGCATTGGGAAAACTAGCTGGTGATATGGTATGCTGGTCACAGACTTGTATGGGATGATAATGGCATTGGGAAAACTAGCTGGTGGTATGGTATGCTGGTCACAGACTTGTATGGGATGATAATGGCATTGGGAAAACTAGCTGGTGGTATGGTATGCTGGTCACAGACTTGTATGGGATGATAATAGCATTGGGAAAACTAGCTGGTTTTATGGTAAGCTGGTTACTGACTTGTATGGGATGAGGTTGAGATTGTGAAAACTAGCTGGTGTTATGGTATGCTGGTTACTGTCTTGTATGGGGTGATAATGGCATTGGGAGAAGTAACCGGTGATATGGTATGCTGGTGACTGGTTGGTATGGAATGATAATGTGAATGGGAGAACTAGCCAGTGATATGGTGTGCTGGTCACTGTCATGTATGGGATACTTTGATTGAGAGAAATAACTGGTGTGCTGGTCATTGACGTGTATGCTGGGATTGGCAGAACTAGCCAGTGATATGGTGTGTTGGTCACTGTCTTGTATGGGATGATAATGGCAATGGGAAAAGTAGCTGGTGATTGGCTTGTATGGGATGAGGTTGAGATTGTGAAAACTATCTGGTGGTATGGTGTGCTGGTCACTGACTTGTATGGGGTGATAATGGCATTAGAAGAGCTAACCGGTGATGAGGTATGCTGGTCACTTTCCTGTATGGGATGATAGTGGCATTGGGAAAACTAGCTGGTGATTTGGTATGCTGGACACAGACTTGTATGGCATGATAATGGCATTGGGAGAACTAACCGGTGATGAGGTATGCTAGTCACTTTCCTGTATGGGATGATAGTGGCATTGGGAAAACTAGCTGGTGATTTGGTATGCTGGACACAGACTTGTATGGGATGATAGTGGCATTGGGAAAACTAGCTGGTGATTTGGTATGCTGGACACAGACTTGTATGGGATGATAGTGGCATTGGGAAAACTAGCTGGTGATTTGGTATGCTGGACACAGACTTGTATGGGATGATAATGGCATTGGGAAAACTAGCTGGTGATATGGTATGCTGTCACTGACTTGTATGGGATGAGATTGGGAGAACTAGCTTTTGATATGGTATGCTGGATACTGACGTGTATGGGCCTGTGGTGGGGTTGGGAGAACTAGCTGGTGATATGGGTTCTGGTCACTGGTTTGTATGGGATGATAATGGGATTGCATTTACTAAGTGGTTACTAGTATGAATGAAATGTCACCTATGATCCACAGGGGAGGGGACTGGCATGGAGCTGCTCAGGGCAGCAGGGGAGGGGACTGTGGCATGGAACTGCTGAGGGCAGCAGGGGAGGGGACTGTGGCATGGAGCTGCCGAGGGCAGCAGGGGAGGGGACTGTGGCATGGAGCTACCGAGGGCAGCAGGGGAGGGGACTGTGGCATGGAGCTGCCGAGGGCAGCAGGGGAGGGGACTGTGGCATGGAGCTGCTCAGGGCAGCAGGGGAGGGGACTGTGGCATGGAGCTGCTCAGGGCAGCAGGGGAGGGGACTGTGACATGGAGCTGCTCAGGGAAGCAGGGGAGGGGACTGTGGCATGGAGCTGCTCAGGGCAGCAGGGGAGGGGACTGTGGCATGGAGCTGCTCAGGGCAGCAGGGGAGGGGACTGTAGCATGGAGCTGCTCAGAGCAGCAGGGGAGGGGACTGTGGTATGGAGCTGCTGAGAGCAGCAGGGATGTGGACTGTGGCATGGAGCTGCTGAGGGCAGCAGGGGAGGGAACTGTGGCATGGAGCTGCTGAGGGCAGCAGGGAAGTGGACTGTGGCATGGAGCTGCTGAGGGCAGCAGGGGAGGGGACTGTGGCATGGAGCTGCTGAGGGCAGCAAGGGAGGGGACTGTGGCATGGAGCTGCCAAGGGCAGCAGGGGAGGGGCCTGTGGCATGGAGCTGCCGAGGGCAGCAGGGGAGGGGACTGTGGCATGGAGGTGCTCAGGGCAGCAGGGGAGGGGACTGTGACATGGAGCTGCTCAGGGCAGCAGGGGAGGGGACTGTGGCATGGAGCTGCTCAGGGCAGCAGGGGAGGGGACTGTGGCATGCAGCTGCTGAGGGCAGCAGGGAGGCGACTGTGGCATGGAGCTGCTGAGGGCAGCAGGGGAGGGAACTGTGGCATGGAGCTGCTGAGGGCAGCAGGGGAGGGGACTGTGGCATGGAGCTGCTGAGGGCAGCAGGGGAGGGAACTGTGGCATGGAGCTGCTGAGGGCAGCAGGGAAGTGGACTGTGGCATGGAGCTGCCGAGGGCAGCAGGGGAGGGGACTGTGGCATGGAGATGCTGAGGGCAGCAGGGGAGGGGACTGTGGCATGGAGCTGCTGAGGGCATCAGGGGAGGGGACTGTGGCATGGAGCTGCTGAGGGCAGTAGGGGAGGGAACTGTGGCATGGAGCTGCTGAGGGCAGCAGGGAAGTGGACTGTGGCATGGAGCTGCTGAGGGCAGCATGGGAGGGGACTGTGGCATGGAGATGCTGAGGGCAGCAGGGGAGGGGACTGTGGCATGGAGATGCTGAGGGCAGCAGGGGAGGTGACTGGCATGGAGTTGCTGAGGGCAGCAGGGGATGGGACTGTGGCATGGAGCTGCTGAGGGCAGCAGGGGATGGGAATGTGGCATGGAGCTGCTGAGGGAAGCAGGGGAGGGGACTGTGGCATGGAGCTGCTGAGGGCAGCAGGGGAGGGGTCTGGCATGGAGCTGCCGAGGGCAGCAGGGGAGGGGACTGTGGCATGGAGCTGCTCAGGGCAGCAGGGAGGGGACTGTGGCATGGAGCTGCTGAGGGCAGCAGGGGAGGGAACTGGCATGGAGCTGCTGAGGGCAGCAGGGAGGGAACTGGCATGGAGCTGCTGAGGGCAGCAGGGGAGGGGACTGTGGCATGGAGCTGCTGAGGGCAGCAGGGGAGGGGACTGTGGCATGGAGCTGCTGAGGGCAGCAGGGGAGGGGACTGGCATGGAGCTGCCGAGGGCAGCAGGGGAGGGGACTGGCATGGAGCTGCCGAGGGCAGCAGGGGAAGGGACTGTGGCATGGAGCTGCTCTGGGCAGCAGTGGAGGGGACTGTGGCATGGAGCTGCTGAGGGCAGCAGGGGAGGGGACTGTGGCATGGAGCTGCCAAGGGCAGCAGGGGAGGGGACTGGCATGGAGCTGCCGAGGGCAGCAGGGGAGGGGACTGTGGCATGGAGCTGCTCTGGGCAGCAGTGGAGGGGACTGTGGCATGGAGCTGCTGAGGGCAGCAGGGGAGGGGACTGTGGTATGGAGCTGCTCAGGGCAGCAGGGGAGGGGACTGTGGCATGGAGCTGCTCAGGGCAGCAGGGGAGGGGACTGTGGCATGGAGCTGCTGAGAGCAGCAAGGGAGGGCACTGTGGCATGGAGCTGATGAGGGCAGCAGCGAAGGGGCCGGTTTCATGGAGCTGCTCTGGGCAGCAGGGGAAGGGACTGTGGCCAGGCATGCCCGCAGTTATCAGGCACTTCTATTCGCCCCTAGCCAAGCAGGAATACTTGTAAATAAATAAAAGGATTTATATTATTATCCTTTCCAGCAAAGCCAGACATATATAATAATTATTACACTGGGCGGTGATATTCCACCCCTCAGTTATCTGGAAGCTTGTGATAGTGACATGTAAGGTGTGCATTTCAGAGATTTTGGTCATATTACGTGAAATTATCCTGGTGCGCCTGCAGCCCGGGCCAGCCTCTCTGTGAGTAATATTGTAGCTGGGATGTGTGAGACGGCGCAGTTCATTTGTTCATCTCTTGTAAACTAAAAGTCCTTCATATGTTGGAAGCAAACCTTAAACCTTTTAAGCCATGTCATTTACCTAATAACTGAATAAATGACTTTCATTGTGACAAAGCCACTCTGCTTTCCTTCTTCTTTCTTTGCCACCTTTAGATTTGTCATTCTTCAGGTTCCCTGGGGTGACGAGTGGTCTTGGTGGCATGTGTTAGTCAGTGGGACATCTCCTTGAGGTCAGAAAAGAACATTTGCCAGGTGAGCTGTTGCACAATCTCCCTGAGAGTAGATATACTGTATACAGAGCCCGAGGATAAGGTATCTATTGCCCAGCCAGGACAAGGTATCTTCTAGAGAATATATATTCTGTGTGGTAATAATGGAAACATGTTCAACCATAGGGTCTGGAAGGGTTGGCTATAGTACGTACTGTACGTACATTGTAGAGGTTTCATCAAGTAATGAGCAGTTGTGAATGGTATCTAGCAGAATTGCTGGTAGACCGGGGTCCACTCTACCATGGCTAACAGGTGAACCTGTCATCTGCTCTGCAGTCACAGCTTTGTGTCCAGCCCCTCAGAAGATCATTGCCAGCCAGGTAAGCTTCATCTCACTACTAAGAGACCAGGAACATAACATGCGTGTGTCCTCCAAGCTCATGCTGGAATACCACAACGATCCACGTCCAGAATATGTATCTGTGTCCATATGTCTTCCACGTATCTCAGGAGTCCTGACCAATGTCCCAATCCAGGTGAAGAATACAAATACAGTAATTAATCACAATTATTAGATTACTATGGCATGATGATGTAATAGACATATCTACGTGATATAGAATGGGAAAATCCCAGCTGTAGGAGAGGTGGAGATGACCAACAGCCATTTATCATCTTTAGGACATTGCCACTCGGGGGGTAAAGAAGGGACACCAGAGGTCTTTTGCTGCATCTTACATTGTGGGAGAAAAACACTGTAATTATATAGTAATATAGTGCTGTACTCTGCCACTCCCCAGCAATGGACACAAGTTCTGACCTAACTGTACAAGGGGTTGTCTCTGTGTCCTACCATGTACCAAATAACCCCCCACCCATTATCTGGAGCCAGTAGCCTCTATCCCAGGGAATTACATATAAATACAAATAATGTTGAAGCGCTTGTTTGAAAAAGAACAATAGATACTATGAAAACAATTTAATAAAAACAATAGACATACTGTAATACAAATAATAACAGAAACGTGGTATGCAGTGTTCTTGAATAAAATGTATTGACTCACAATGTCAATGCAGGATATATAGCTCTCTATAAAGTGGGACAGTGCACGGATGATTAGAGAGGATTTAATCCTTATGCCGGGAGTTTAGAGCAGTGGTAAATGTGTACCATACACAGGTATAGCAATGCTAACTGTCCTGATACCCGTGGTAGTATGGATGTAGTACAAAAACTAGGGGTGTGCACCGGCCACTTTTCGTGTTTTGGTTTTGGATCTGGATCTTTCTTCGTGTTTTGGATCTGGATTGGTTTTGCCAAAACCACCCTTCCGTGTTTTGGGTTCTGGGTTTTGTGTTTTGGATCTGTATTTTTTTTTTTAAAAAGCATAAAAACAGCTAAAATCACAGAATTTGTTGGTTTCTCTGCTCCTATGCTATTATTAACCTCAATAACCTTAATTTCCACTCATTTCCAGTTTATTCTGAACACCTCACACCTCACAATAGTGTTTTCATGTCCAAAAGGTTGCACCGAGGTAGCTGGATGACTATGCTAAGCGACACGAGTGGGCGGCACAAACACGTGACCCATCTAGGAGTGACACTGCAGTGGCAGACAGGATGGCAGTTAGAAAAACTAGGCCCCAACCTGTACATAATGCAAAGAAAAAAAAGAAGTGCAAGATGGAATTGTCCTTGGGCCCTCCCACCCACCCTTATGTTGTATAAACAGGACATGCACACTTTAACAAATCAATCATTTCAGCGCCAGGGTCTGCCACACAACTGTGGCTGAAATGATTGGTTCGTTTGGGCCCCCACAAAACAAGCTGGCAATTAATGTGTCCCTGCACAAACTGGCTCTACGGAGGCAAGATGTCATCCTCATCCTCCTCATCCACCGATTCCTCACCCTCTTCAGTGTGTACATCCTCATCCTCACAAAGTATTAACTCGTCCCCACTTGAATCCACCACCACAGGTCCCTCTGTACCTTCTGGAGGCTGGTCTGCCTGGAAGAGCTGATAATTCATTTTGATGAACATCATCTTCTCCACATTCTGTGGAAGCAACCTCCTACGCCTTTCGCTGACAAGGTTCCCGGCTGCACTAAACACTCTTTCGGAGTACACACTGGAGGGGGGGCAACTCAGGTAAAATAGAGCCAGCTTGTACAGGGGCCTCCAAATTGCCTCTTTTTCCTGCCAGTACAGGTATGGACTGTCTGACATGCCTACTTGGATGCTGTCACCGATGTAATCCTCCACCATTCTGTCAATGGTGACAGTATCATATGCAGTGACAGTAGACATGTCAGAAATTGTTGCCAGGTCCTTCAGTCCGGACCAGATGTCCAAACTTGGTCCTGCCTGCCCTGCATCACCGCCAGCGGGTTGCTTAGGATACCTAAGTTTTTTCCTGGCAGCCCCAGTTGCGGGAGAAAATGAAGAAGGAGCCGTTGACGTGTCACGTTCCGCTTCAGCTGACAGTGTGTTCACCAGCAGGTCTTTGCACCTCTGCAGGCTTGTGTCGGCCGGAAAGAGAGACACCACATAGGCTTTAAACCTAGGATCAAGCACGGTGGCCAAAATGTAGTGGTCTGATTTCAACAGATTGACCACCCTGGAATCCTGGCAAAGCGAATGAAGGGCTTCATCCACAAGTCCCACATGCCGAGCGGAATCGCTCCGTCTTAGCTCCTCCTTCACTTTCTCCAGCTGCTTCTGCAAAAGCCTGATGAGGGGAATGACCTGACTCAAGCTGGCTGTGTCTGAACTGACTTCACGTGTGGCAAGTTCGAAGGGCTGGAGAACCTTGCACAACACGGAAATCATTCTCCACTGCGCTTGAGTCAGGTGCATACCCCCTCCTTTGCCTATGTCATAGGTGGATGTATAGGCTTGTATGGCCTTTTGCTGCTCCTCCATCCTCTGAAGCATATAGAGGGTTGAGTTCCACCGCGTCACAACCTCTTGCTTCAGGTGATGGCGGGGCAGGTTCAAGAGTGTTTGCTGGCGCTCCAGTCTTCGGCACGCAGTCGCTGAATGGCGAAAGTGGCCAGAAATTTTTCGGGCCACCCAAAGCGTCTCCTGCACGCCCCTGTCGCTTTTCAGAAAATTCTGCACCACCAAGTTTATTGTGTGAGCAAAACATGGGACGTGCTGGAATTTGCCCAGATGTAATGCCCGCACAATATTGGTGGCGTTGTCAGATATCACAAATCCCCAGGAGAGTCTAAGTGGGGTAAGCCACTGGGCGATGATTTCCCTCAGTTTCTCTAAGAGGTTGTCGGCGGTGTGCCTCTTACTGAAACCGGTGATACACAGCGTAGCCTGCCTTGTAACGAGCTGGCGTTTCTGAGATGCTGCTACTGGTGACGCTGCTGCTGTTGCTGCGTAAGGTGATACATCTACCCAGTGGGCTGTCACAGTCATATAGTCCTTAGTCTGCCCTGTTCCACTTGTCCACATGTCCGTGGTTAAGTGGACATTGTGTACAACGGCATTTTTCAGGACACTGAGGACACTTTTTCTGACGTTTCTGTACAGTCTCGGTATCGCCTGCCTAGTGAAGTGGAATCTAGACGGGATTTGGAACCGGGGACACACTACCTCCATCAATTGTCTAAATCCCACTGCACTAATGGCGGATACCGGACGCACGTCTAACACCAACATAGCAGTCAAGGCCTCAGTTATACGTTTTGCTTCAGGATGACTGCGGTCGTACTTCATCCTCCTCGCTAAGGACTGTTGGAGGGTCAATTGTTTAGTAAAAGTAGTGGTGTTCCTACTTCCTCTCTGGGATGATGAACGACTCCCAGCAGCAGCAACAGCAGCAGCGGCAGCAGTAGGCGTAGCAATGCAGGATCCTCCAGAGGAATCCCGGATAGGAGAGTCAGTCATGCCAGTGACATGGCCTGCAGGACTACTTCCGATCCTGACTAAGGAGGAAATTGACGAGGAGGGAGTTGACGGTGTGGTTTGCAGGCGCTTGGATACAACAGGACAACGGGATTTAGGTGTCCCTGGACTGCTTACGGTCTTAGCCAAAGTTTCTGAACTTGACAGTAACTTTTTATGAACGCGCTGCAGGTGCCGTATAAGGGAGGATGTTCCTAGGTGGTTGACGTCCCTACCCCTACTTATTTCACCTTTACATATGGTACATATGGCAAGACAGTTGTTGTCCGGATTTGGATAGAAATATTGCCAGACCAAAGAGGTGGAATGTTTGGTCTTCTGCCCAGGCATGACCGTGATGGGCTTTTTCATCCCACGGACAACAACTGTCTCCCCCGGAGCCTGATTTAAACAAACCACATCACCATCAGAATCCTCCTCACCAACTTCCTCCTCAGCGCCAGCTACACCAGTATCCTCATCCTGTTGTACTTCAACAGTGACATCTTCAATTTGCATATCAGCAAGTGGACTGTGGGTGCTCCTTTCAGCACTTGCAGGGGGCGTGCAAATGGTGGAAAGAGCCACCTCTTCACGTCCAGTGCTGGGAAGGTCAGGCATCGCAACCACCACCACACTTGGACTCTCCTTGGGGATTTGTGATATCTTCTTAGAAAGCACAGTTCTTCGCTGTGCTTTTGCCAGCTTAACTCTTTTGATTTTTTTAGTGGGAGGAGGGCTTCCATCGTCATGTGAAGCTGAACCACTAGTCATGAACATACTAGGGATCGACCTTAGCCGTTCCTTGCCACTCCGTGTCGTAAATGGCATATTGGCAAGTTTACGTTTCTCTTCAGCTGATTTAAATGTCTTTTTCAAGGTCATTTTCCTGAACTTTGCCATTTGGGATTGTATGTGCCCTCTACTATGACATTGGGCATCGGCCTTGGCAGACGACGTTGATGGCATGTTATCGTCTATGTCATGACTAGTGGCAGCAGCTTCAGCACTAGGAGGAAGTGGTTCTTGATCTTTCTCTATTTTATTTTTATCGGAGAAAGTTTGGTCCTCCATTTATGTTATATCGATTTGATATATACGTGCGGCTAAACACAGAAAATAATTTTTTTTTTGGTTTGGACTGGAGTGTACTTTGTGGGTTACAGCACCCTTTAACGGTCAAGCCAGCCGGCCCTTTACTTATGACACAGGCGCACTCTTGGCACTACTTTGTTGATGCACGTGCGGCTACTGCGCACACAATTCACAAACACAGAAAATAATTTTTTTTTGGTTTGGACTGGAGTGTACTTTCGGGGGTTACAGCACCCTTAACGGTCAAGCCAGCCGGCACTTTACTTATGACACAGGCGCACGCTTGGCACTACTTTGTTGATGCACGTGCGGCTACTGCGCACACAATTCACAAACACAGAAAATTATTTTTTTTTTGGTTTGGACTGGAGTGTACTTTGGGGGTTACAGCACCCTTTAACGGTCAAGCCAGCCGGCCCTTTACTTATGACACAGGCGCACGCTTGGCACTACTTTGTTGATGCACGTGCGGCTACTGCGCACACAATTCACAAACACAGAAAATAATATTTTTTTTGGTTTGGACTGGAGTGTACTTTGGGGTTTACAGCACCCTTTAACGGTCAAGCCAGCCGGCCCTTTACTTATGACACAGGCGCACGCTTGGCACTACTTTGTTGATGCACGTGCGGCTACTGCGCACACAATTCACAAACACAGAAAATAATTTTTTTTTGGTTTGGACTGGAGTGTACTTTCGGGGGTTACAGCACCCTTAACGGTCAAGCCAGCCGGCACTTTACTTATGACACAGGCGCACGCTTGGCACTACTTTGTTGATGCACGTGCGGCTACTGCGCACACAATTCACAAACACAGAAAATAATTTTTTTTTTGGTTTGGACTGGAGTGTACTTTGGGGGTTACAGCACCCTTTAACGGTCAAGCCAGCCGGCCCTTTACTTATGACACAGGCGCACGCTTGGCACTACTTTGTTGATGCACGTGCGGCTACTGCGCACACAATTCACAAACACAGAAAATAATATTTTTTTTGGTTTGGACTGGAGTGTACTTTGGGGGTTACAGCACCCTTTAACGGTCAAGCCAGCCGGCCCTTTACTTATGACACAGGCGCACGCTTGGCACTACTTTGTTGATGCACGTGCGGCTACTGCGCACACAATTCACAAACACAGAAAATAATATTTTTTTTGGTTTGGACTGGAGTGTACTTTGGGGGTTACAGCACCCTTTAACGGTCAAGCCAGCCGGCCCTTTACTTATGACACAGGCGCACGCTTGGCACTACTTTGTTGATGCACGTGCGGCTACTGCGCACACAATTCACAAACACAGAAAATAATATTTTTTTTGGTTTGGACTGGAGTGTACTTTGGGGGTTACAGCACCCTTTAACGGTCAAGCCAGCCGGCCCTTTACTTATGACACAGGCGCACGCTTGGCACTACTTTGTTGATGCACGTGCGGCTACTGCGCACACAATTCACAAACACAGAAAATAATATTTTTTTTGGTTTGGACTGGAGTGTACTTTGGGGGTTACAGCACCCTTTAACGGTCAAGCCAGCCGGCCCTTTACTTATGACACAGGCGCACGCTTGGCACTACTTTGTTGATGCACGTGCGGCTACTGCGCACACAATTCACAAACACAGAAAATAATTTTTTTTTGGTTTGGACTGGAGTGTACTTTCGGGGGTTACAGCACCCTTTAACGGTCAAGCCAGCCGGCCCTTTACTTATGACACAGGCGCACGCTTGGCACTACTTTGTTGATGCACGTGCGGCTACTGCGCACACAATTCACAAACACAGAAAATATATTATTTTTTTAGCACTTGGGGGGAGCGCCCCTGATGGACAGAGCACCCCCTGGACAACACTACAGCTCTCCTTTAGGACTGGGACACTGCACAGGACTTTGGAGTGGACACAGCCCCTATGGAGAACTGACTGCACAACACAGTCCAGCCAGCCCCTATGGACTTTGAAGTAGTGGACACAGCCCCTATTAACAACAGCAGCACAGCACAACACAGCCAGCCCCTATGGACTTTGAAGTAGTGGACAACAGCAGCACTACACTACACTACACTACACAGCCCTAACTCCCACCCTCCCTCTTCACTGTCCACAGCCGAGTGAGAAAATGGCGCCGACGCGGGTACCTTATATAGGATCCAAAACCCGCGAGACTCGGAAGGCGGGATGATGACGTTTTGCCTCGATTTCAGATCCGAGTCAGGCGGGAAAAGTCGAGCCTGACTCGGATCGGACTCGGATCGGGGGGGCTCGGGGGGGTTCGGATTTCAGAAATCCGAACCCGCTCACCCCTAACAAAAACACTGGACATCTCAAATGAGCTGAGAACTGGTATGTCCTCCAGAATGTGTAGGTAAGACAGTTCGTCCAAGATAAAAATGATTAACTATGTAACCAGCCGTACCCGTTATGGCACAATATCTGTAATACACACACACTCACCCCAGATGGTCCTGGGCGGGGTGCAGCGCTTCACCGTCCAGCAACAAGGGTACAAACTCTCTGTGTGTGTGTGTGATGGGCGCTCTACGCCTGTCAGCGGGAACGTCAGCCTAATCAAGGCGGCTAGCAGGAATTCCGTCTCAATGTCACGGTACAGTGGCTGCCTGAGGGTCTGTGATAATCCGGCTGTATAGCAACCACCTGTTCCCGGGGGGCTCGGTGCTGGGTGGGTGCACGGCTGGTGCAGAGTTCCGAGGGTTCAATAGAGAGACGGCAATCTCATGAACTTGAGCAATGTAAGTCCAGTGCACAATTTATCCAACAGAGCTATTGTAGTATTCCTTTCCTTGATTATTACATATTACTTGGAACCAGTAGGCTTCACCCCAGGACAGTACATGTTACCTGAAGCCAGGAAACTGTACCTCGAAACAACGCTCATTACTTAAAAGCTGTAGCCTCTACCCCACGACATCCCATGTTACTTGAAGCCAGTAGCCTATGCCACATTACCTAAAGTGAATAGCCTCTACCCCTGGATATTCCTTTTTACCGGAAGTCAGTAGCCTCTACCCCAGGACATCCCACATTAACTGAAACCAGTATCCTCCACCCAAGGACATCCCACATTACAGTATCTGACGCCTTTGCCTCCACCTCAGGACATCCCACATTAACTGAAGCCAGTTTCTACTTCAGGGTCCATAGGGGGTCCACAGGGTTGACCTTGGGGTATAGGTTGGGAACCAAATCCGGGCACCACGCAGTTAAAGCTTTTAGCTCCCAGGATGCACTGGGTCCACTCTCCCTATAACCCCGCCCCCAAGCCAGAGGCACCTCAGTTTAAGTTGGTGCCCGGCCGGAGTCGGGCCACCGTTAGCGCAGGGGGAGCTGATTAGCAGTCCCTAAGCTTATTTTATTTTTTTAGGGACAAAGTTTTTTCCATGGACTTTGGACTCTTCAGAGCGGCAGCGTCAGACTGTCCATAGAACGTCTAAGCTGCCGCTCCGTCACCCCGCTGGCGCTGAGACGCCAGTACAGATCTGGGGATCTCAGCGGGACCCCAGAGTCTGTACTAGCCGGACTCTGTGGGCGCCCAGGACTGCTGCCGTATCCACGGGGAGCAGGTAAGGTCGCGGATCACCGCTTGCGGTGATCCGCGCATTTCAAATGCAGTCCTCTGCCTCCTGTCTCTGGGGACAGACCGGAGGCGCCGGCAGTGGTGTCGGGCCCCCCATACCCCGTGTGTCCACTAGACCACCAGGGACTTACCGATCGGCACAGGGAGCCGGCATCCCGGGGGTTAATAGCTGGCCAGGGGAGCAAGCCTTCCCTGTTACAGCTCAACGCGCCTTTCAGTGTTATAGTCTGGCATCGCTGAGCTGCTTCCTCCGCGGGCCACGCTTCTTCTGAGGTCTCCAGCGCCCATTTCTTTGTGGTGCAGCAGAGATCTCCGGAGATGGCAGTGAGTCCAGTCCCCCTGCGTACCTCACCATCAGGTCAGTGTACACAGCGCTGTAGCCTTCCCAGACACTGAATCTGGGCAGTTGAATGCAGTGACATAGTGCAGTATATTGTACGACATGTTTATGTATCTATGTATATATCTGCATTGTATGTGACTTATGCTAGTGCTGACTGTCTGTACTTTATTCTCTCACCTGTCAGTGTATATCTATCCCTTTTCTTTATCTGTCCTAATACAGCTGTACTTAGGGTGGTTCTGGGACCTCACATTTATATACTTGTTAATATTTGTGAGGTTTGTCACATACTGTTGCGTGCTGCACGTTGCCATATTTTAGATGGAACTGTGTGTTGCATACGCTGAAAATGGGTCCCTGCAGCTAATTTTGGAATCAGTCAGGACCAGTATAGAGCTGCTTGATATTTCCGCCAAGAGGGTTGGTCAGATATGTCTGACCAGGAGATGGAGCGTTATACTGCACCCATTTTTACTATCCTGCAAGCCATGTGCTGTAGGTGTCAGTGCGGAGGATTTGACTCATAAAGGGTTCTGTATGTGGCGTCATCTGGTGCCGGCCCCTTTCACGACCCCCTTGGGCGGTTTGTTTTCTCGGGATCCTCTCAATTGCGGATCGCCAGGCAGGCCCCATTGTTGTACCTCACTTGGGGTTACTTCACCATACTGCCCTTTTCGTCTCAGGGTATCTCGCAGTTTCTTGCACTCTTCCCCAGTGACACAGACTATAGCTCCCTGCAGGGTTTTTTCGCAGTATATGAATTCCCCCTGGTGCCACAATAGTCTGTCATTCCCCTTGCAGGGATTACCACAACAGCCACCCTGGGTGGATGTCGTTTTCTACGAAACGCAAAATGGTGTGGTATACGCCCTGTGGTTACTTCCCAGTTCTGCCGTGAACTGGACACTGTTTTGGGCTCTTTCCCTCTTACGGGTGGAAGCCTATTTCAGGTATTATTATCCCTGCTTTAGGGCTGGTAGCAGGTCCATTCTGGTTAGAGTGAATGTTGACCTGCACCTGTATCATACACCCTCAGTCTTACGTGCCTTCGGGTTCCCTGTTGCTGACTAGCGGGTGGATCGCATGGCGGGACTCTTGCTGTCGCCAGATACGAGGTATCACAACAGCGTTTGGCCTCCTGTCCCAAATTCCCTGAGGGTCATCACGAGCCCCTCCTGGGGTGGGTGGGCGTGTTACTCGTCTGATTACAGACGTTACTAAGCCTCCCATTCCTGCGTGGTCGGATTCTTCAGATCCATAGGTGGTAACTCTGCCTGAAATCA
Source organism: Taudactylus pleione (assembly GCA_031769625.1). Lineage (NCBI taxonomy): Eukaryota > Metazoa > Chordata > Amphibia > Anura > Myobatrachidae > Taudactylus > Taudactylus pleione. The sequence continues at coordinate 84,268 of JAUIMM010000469.1, forward strand.
GTATACTCGCTTTCAGGGGTTGTTACCCATCCTACCATGGCTATAGCATGGTTGGTTAATACTATTGCATACTGGGCTCATGCATTTGTAACGTTTTTTCCCCTCCAACACGTCTGGGGTTCAAATGTATTTGGTCGCTCACGTAATATATGCTGCGACTGTATCCTCCGTAATACCCTATGGCTGCGCTCTGGGAATGCAGAGGTGCAGATACCATCTATGGGGTAGATCTTGTTTGGTCCTGACCTTGACAAGATTGTAGTAACATGGGCAGTATTACTAACGACAAGTTTACCGCCTTCAGCTATGCCCTCTACAAGGCCTCAGACTAAGGCCCTCATTCAGACCCACTCGCAAGCGGGCGCACGTACGTTAGGCGTACGTACAAAAATATTTAAATTCAATGGCTCGCTCGTATTTTCGTTCGCATCTAAAATTCCTCCCAAAACTCTGACGACCCCTCCTCTAACTAACGAGCGTACGAAATAGCGAGCGTACATCCCCGAAATGGCTTGAAGGGAACGCACGCACAAGTATAAACAGGAAGTGGCCTTGTCAGATGTCGATTACCTGCTCCTTTATTCTGCCTACCTCCATCAATCGTATCATGCCAATCAATGTATCAATTAGCTTAATTGTTTGTTTTTTTTCAACACAATGCAAGAAACTTTACTCTTGTCCGTGTTTGTGTTTACCCGCAGAATACGTACGGATGAAACATTCGCTTTTATTGTTCAAAAAACATGTGAACCACAATTAAACAATTGTTCTATTGCTGTGGATCCCCGCATATTTTCCGGGGTTCATTTCTTTATTTAAATTTGCTTACGCATGTCACTGCATCAAGCCTATCATAACTCTCCAGAGATTTCTGGCCCTGTCGAACACATGACTCATACACTAACCAATAAAATTGCTCCTGTTAATTTCCAAAATACATTAGCCAATCAGAAAATTTTTACACACTTTATCAAAAATGATTTTTATGAAAAACTCCATTGCCATCATGAGAGCCTCCGCATTCACCAGGCGCGAGCTGCTGGTGCTTACGGAGGTCATGGATCGCCGGATCACCAGCCAGCCTCCACCCATCACCAACCGGCAGAAGCGCTCCGCGTATGCGGAGGCACGGTCCCGCCTGCGGTCCTTCGGCTCACGCCGCAACATCGGGCAGCTGGAGCGCAGGTGGTCCGGCCTGCAACGGCGAACGCCCCGCTTGCTGGCATGCTTTCGCATGCAGATCCTGGCAAGTAAGTGTTATGTATTGTGGTTTTAATGTTTGTGTTTGTGGGGCAAACTGCGTGTGCATGTTTTCCTGTCTGTCCTCTTTATTATTTGTACTCATATCTGCGTGTGCATGTTTTCCTGTCTGTTCTATTTATTATTTGTACTCATATCTGCGTGTGCATGTTTTCCTGTCTGTTCTATTTATTATTTGTACTCATATCTGCGTGTGCATGTTTTCCTGTCTGTTCTATTTATTATTTGTACTCATATCTGCATGTGCATGTTTTCCCTCTATTTCTGATTTATTAATTCTACTGCTATTTGGCTTATTTGTTGTTTTTTTTTTTTTTTTTTAGTTTTGTTGCCCGGATTTGTCCATAAACTAACCGCAATTTCTTTGACATATTTTAGGGGGACAGCCAAGACTCCGCCGTCACCGTCCGTCCAGACGGCGTTCCCGGCCACTATCCCCAACCCCCAGCCAACACTCCACCCTAAATCTTTCCCCTATACCCCACTCCTCCCCAGCCTTCCAAGACCCTCTCCTGGAACTGTCGGGCCTCCTTCCCCTCCGTCCCACTTCCCCCTCTCCTCCACCCACCCCTCTTCCAATTACCCCCTCCCCGGAGTCCATCATAACTCCGCCCCATTCTTTGGGTAATGACGGATCCTCCGAGGAGGATCATGGAGGTTTGCCCGGAGCTCCCGTTTTGTCTCCCGGTATGTTTTTTTTTTTTTAAAGCACAAACTGTTTGTATGTAATCATGTGTCGTGCCTTTCTTCGTGTTTTTGTGGCTTGACTTTTGGTGATTTAGCAGTTTGCCTTTACCTCTTCCTGGTGATTTCAACATACACATATCATACCTGTGGGAATTTGTACCTAGGCCTTGTATTTTTGCCAGCCCCCCCTTTTTTTTTTTTGGTTTGGGTTTAGGAGTGATTTGGTTGTGTTTTTTTTTTTTTAATGTGGATTCCCTATTGTTGTATTAACCCACACACTTTTCTCACCCACAGAGGAACAGAGGCGTCGGCAAGAGGTGGCGGATTGTGTGGGGCAGATGCGCCAACATGTCATCGGCATTCTGGTGGCCCTCGACCGGCTGTCTGGCCTCCTTCGCCAGTAGTTTTTTTATTTTTGTTATATTTTCAAATTAAATTTATTAAGACAAATATACGTTGTGGCTCATTTTTAAAAACCAAAACCAAGATAGTTTAGCCTGACATAAGTAGACTGTTCCTGCAAGGATTTCCCTTTTTTAAAAGTTAGATTGTGTTTTGTCTTTGTATGTCAAACAGACACAAGAAACACATAACAGTAACAATGTCATTTCCCTTTTTGGGTGTAGTGTCAATTACATATTTCTACATTTTCCAGGTTCCTACTTGGTGCGCAAGCTGCTTAGGCCAATCTTACAAATCCCAAGGTTGGGCCAGGCTTCCTTTTGGTGTGGATTGGGAAGCTGAAAACATATTTCAGTTTAGCTCAACTGGCGTCAGTACTGGATTACCCCTTAGTCAAATGTAACTTGTGTTAACCTGGTTACACTTGCTGTTAACGTCCCAAAAAAGGAAGACCATTTCACTCTCCAAACATTTATTCACAACATAACAGAGAACACAAAGTGGTCACTCCCAAAAAAAGAACACAGTGATAAATTCAAATACAACACATACCAAGAAATAATTAAATAAAAACAAAAAATCAAGAACTGGTTGACGAAGGACCATGCCAACATGATTCCACAAACATGGCGTTGCGATATGGGTTCCAGAATATATGCCCAAAAGGACCAGATCCAGGTTTGGTAAGGGTAGCAGGAAGTAGTGAGCGTTGGAGTGCCAAAGATTATGTGAACAAACAGAAGATGGTGAGAAAAAAAAAAAAAATTAGATGTTCGCAAACAAACACAAACACATTAGGTATAAACACTGGAGTTTTGTTCAAACTTACCTAAAAAATCTGGCCACCACATCATCGCGTATGGCCCCCCCACATACTGACCTTCGACCAACCTCGGGGGGGCCATCCTCAGGTAAGGCATCCTCTGGCTGCATTGGGACACCACTCCTTATGGCAATGTTGTGAAATATCCCACACAGGACCACAATTTTAGACACCATATCCGGCACATACATGAGCTCGCCACCAGAGCGGTGGAGGCATCTGAATCGGCCTTTTAAAAGGCCGATACAGCGCTCCACCACTTGCCTGGTGGCTGTAAGTGTGGAATTATACGCACTTTGTGGCCCTGGTGTGGGAGCCAAATAAGGAGTGAGCAGCCAGGACATGCAAGGGTATCCACTGTCTCCTGTGAACAAAAATAGACCACATCAGGAACACTGTGTATCAAGCTTAACATTGTTATGTACTAAAGGTCTCCACTTACCCAGAAGCCACGCATCACCAGCTTGTAGGTTGGTTAATTTCTGCCATATCCCTGATTGCCGGATGACGAAGGAGTCATGAGCACTTCCGGGTAATTTAGCATTCAGGGACAGGATCTGGAGGGAGGCATCACATACCACCATTACATTCAGGGAGTGATAGTGTTTACGGTTTCTAAATATTGCCTCCAGCCGTGCTGGAGGCTGAAGTGGTATGTGAGTACCATCCACAACCCCTATGATGTGTGGGAAGCCAGCTATTTGGTAAAAATTGGCCTTGGCCACACTAAGGGCACCCATATCCAAAGGCATTTTAATAAAATGATGGAGGTGCTTGAAAAGTGCCTCCATCACTGCCCTCAGGATCCGGGAAAAGGAGGATTGGGAGATGCCCGCCACTATTCCCACCGTTGTTTGAAACGATCCTGAGGCACAGAAATGTAACACCGCCATAAATTGCGTCAGTGGTGGTATTGCTGTTGGACTGTCAATTTGCCGCTCAAGATCACTTTCTATTAATGAGAGAGTGTCTATGATGATTTTGGGAGGTAGACGGTAGCGTCTTAAAACCTCATCATTGGGCATTCCAAAAAGGGTGACACGTGTTCGAAATATCTGGGGCCTTGCATGCCTACGATGCCTACGCCTGGGACGAGTTTGAGGTTGGTCGTCTTCCGGGAGCAGGGCCAGAACAATTCGCCCCAGATCTACCTGAAATTCAAAGTTTACAATGTAAGGCTTTTGAGCCACCCCAAAAGTAACAAAAAACAACTTAGCTTTCTGATACCATCCATAGCTGCTTACATGCCGGGGTATTGTCATGATACGTATAAACTGTAAAAAAGCCAAAAATGAGACATCAAAATTTTAGAGGGTGAATTTTTGTTTTTCAAATTGTTGCAAGCCAACACATAAAATAGGCGAAACACACATTTGGCCATCGATGAAAACGACATTGCACACCGTACGTCAAATAGGGTTCAAATGGACCCCAAAAATGGAAAAGGGAAAAGCAAAACTGGTTTACATGATGAATAAGCCGCCAAAAATGCGTTAATTAGTTCGCAAATGCAAGTCACTACACCAACAGTCAAAAATGCGTTAATTAGTTCGCAAATGCAAGTCACTACACCAACAGTCAAAAATGCGGTAATTAATTCGCAAATGCAAGTCACTACACCAACAGTCAAAAATGCGGTAATTAATTCGCAAATGCAAGTCACTACACCAACAGTCAAAAATGCGGTAATTAATTCGCAAATGCAAGTCACTACACCAACAGTCAAAAATGCGTTAATTAGTTCGCAAATGCAAGTCACTACACCAACAGTCAAAAATGCGTTAATTAGTTCGCAAATGCAAGTCACTACACCAACAGTCAAAAATGCGTTAATTAGTTCGCAAATGCAAGTCACTACACCAACAGTCAAAAATGCGGTAATTAATTCGCAAATGCAAGTCACTACACCAACAGTCAAAAATGCGTTAATTAGTTCGCAAATGCAAGAAAAAAAATGGACTTACCCAACTCGAATATATAAGATTTCCAAAAAAAAGGTCTTTGGGTCCGAAAGCCAAAACAAACTAAAAAAGATGAAATTAGTGTTAAAAAAAATTAGCTAACCAAAAAACAGAAGTAGACACCAATTGGCCACAAATTAGACTGCACAAAACTTACCAAATCAGGAAAGGATGTGGAAAAAAGCAAAAAAATGCGAACGGAAAACCAAAACAACTGTAGCAAAACCAAACAAAAAACCAACTCTGCCAAATCCTCAAACCGCAAACAACCAAATCCAAACAACTTAACCGCCAACAATCCAACAACCCAACCTCGACTCCACACACACCAAGCCATAAATAGTGTTTATTTTCCCGCACAAATTAAGGATGAATCATAGGGACGCACAATCAATGATGCGGCCGCAAACAAAGGACGCATGTATAAATACGTCACGAAATCACATTGAATTTCTGGTTGATTTCATTCTGGAAGCAGAGACATGGCTTCAGACCAGGGAAACAATGGCCAAAAATCCGGCGGTAAGGCCTTCATGCATTTTGTCTCAATGATTCTTTTAAAACAAATATATTGGTCAAGTTGTGAAGTGGCTAAATCTGCATATTTACCCAAATAGGTGAGGAGGATGACATGGAAGAGACTGCTGGCCCCAGTCAACCCGCCAAAGCTGCCAAAAAAAAAAGGCAGCCACATTTCACAAGCAAGGAGATGGAGGTTTTGATCCAGAAGTGCGTTGACATCCTGCCCCAGGCAGCCAGGAATATGAGCCAAAGCCAGAAGTGGAGAATGTGGGAGGAGGTCGCCGTTGCTGTCAATAGGGTGGGTGATTATGTCCGTCTAGCCCGGGATGTCAAACGGCGGTAAGTAAACACTTTCCCATCCTATAAACAAACCCCATTGTAAAAAAAAGGATAATGGTTCCAATTTCATTCCACAGATGGGCAGACTTCAAATATCGTCTCAAGCAAAAACTTGCCGACAGGGCTAGGCATGCAAGGGGGACAGGTGGGGGTCCCACCCCTGTGTCATTGGAGTTGACAGACTTAGAAGAGCTGGCACAGGGGTGTGTGCAGGCTGTGGAGGTGTTTGGCGTGTCCAACATGGATACGGACATGCCAGACTTTGCGGCTCCTCATGTTGGCCCAGGTAAGTATTGTGATGTCACCAACTCTGAAATGCTATTGTGCCAATATGTAGATTCTAATGTGAGTCTTTGCGCATTTTTCCTAACAGAGACAGAGGCGGATGAGTCTGCTCCAGAGGGGAGCCTTGGCCGCAGAATTTCTGCTGGCTCTGCAGGGGAGGAACCAGTACATCCGGCTGAGGACCCTGCAGAAGCCAGTCCAGGGCGTGCCCCCTCGCAGGCAGTGGGCCTCCTCACAGAACTCAATTTTAAATCGGATTTCCATACGGAGATTCTGCAGAGGATGGACGCCAGTCTGATACGGGTGGCTGAGGCCCTGGAGCAAAATGCTGCGGCCAACGTGACCATTGCTCAGGCCCTGGCGGAAAATACCAGGGCCAACATCCGCATCGCCGATGCCCTGGAGCAGCTCGTTCGCCAGCACATGGTGGAGCCGACCTCCCTTCCTGCCGGAACATCCGGATCCTCCACCTCTGGCACAACATCAGCCAATCCTCCAAATGTGCCTAGCCCTGTGCCTAGTCCAGAGGCCACAACATCTGCCTCTGGACAGGCCAGCCCGATGGCATCCCGGACCCGGTCTGGCGCCCACCCTCACCCAGCCAAACGGGCGAGAAAACGGTGACAGCAATGGCGACTTTTCCCACACTCCTTCTGTGCTTGGCTCATATTCCTTTCTGGTCAAAACTTCCCTCTCCTTTCTTGTGAAATGTTTTTAAATTTTGTATTTACGCTTATGTTAGCAGTTATGGATTTTTTTTTTTTTTTAACAAATATCTTTGCCACAAAAAAAGGCAACAAAATATTAGGCCAATTTGTTTGTGTTTAAACAATAAATTTAAAACAAAAAAATGAGATTGTATTGTGACATTATTGTACAAATGGGTTACATTTAATCCTGGCCCTAAAGGCAAAAACTGACCCTCTTAAAAAAAAAAAAAGGCCTCTTTAAAAAATCACATAGCGATGCAAATTCCACAGTAAACCAAAAAAAAGGGGAGCTAATTAAAACATGATGACATTATTGTTACAATAGGCCATAACCAACAAATTGTGGCCAAAATAAAACACCAAAAATGTACGCTAATTGATTGTGTAATCATGACATTAGCAGCTCTGATTTCCACCTGCGTACGCTTTTGTGCTATCCCAATAAACTGCTTTCCAAACACATACCAAGCCGGTTTTCAATCCAACACTAATTACTTTACTGACCAGCCGCGATTAATCGCAGCACCATCGTTGAGTCCCGGGACGGAGGAGAAGGCCATCGCCAATGTGGTCGAGTAATCCTGACCTAAGCTGTGCGAGCATTTTGAAGGGAAAGTGGATGTTCCAGTGACGTATGAGACGGTCCAAACACATTTGACGTTCGCATCTGCTAATGTATGTACGCCCCAAAAACGCCTCGCCACGCCTGCGTTTTTTCATCTCCACCCCCGTCAACACCCAAAAACGCCCTGTTCTGTCAATCACATTTGACATGTCACTTCCTGTACGCTATTTTAGGAACGAGAGAAAAAAAACTCGCAATCTGCCGTACGCACATGCGCAGTGTAACACCGACGCATGCGCGGTTAGTCAACATCGGAACGCAACACGCGTACTGTTGTTAACGTGCGGCTCTGAATGAGGGCCTAAGTCTGTTAAGTCTTTTTATCCTCTGGGTCAGCCTAAAGGTCTGTTTTTTCGTAGACTGTCGGCCTCTACAAGGGCCGACATATCCAGTACCGAGCAGGCCTGGACTGCCAGCTGATCCTGCTTCTGAACCTACGGATATATCTTCAGCCTGACGGGACTGGCCTACAACTGGGAGATACCGATTTTCTCAGTTCGCCCGGTACTAGTGTCAAGTTGCCGCGGCTACGTGGGTAGGAGGGTACGCCCTCTCTTTGCTCAGGCGGCCTCTTTACATGTGATGGTACGTGGGCCCTTATTCAGACCCGAACAGGGCCATTACAAATCCAGAAAGCTATACAGTTGTTGCGGTAAGCGGAGCTAATTAGGCCATCCCAACTTTCTCAGCGAGGGACTGGTTGTTCTGCTTTCTTTCTGGTGCAGTGGCTGAATGGTCCTCTTTGGCCTATTCTCTGTCTCAATTCCCTGAACCAGTTCCTAAAGCTACCTGGGCTCAGGAGGCAATCCCTATGTACCATCATACGATGTTTGGAACCTGGGGACTTTATGGTATCACTGGATATACAGGACGCGTGCCTACGGGTACTTACAGAGACCTTTCATCAGCATGGACTGTATCACAGCAACACTTACAATTTTTCGGGCTCTGCCTGTTGGGACTGTCCTCAGCCCCACAGGGGTTTACCAGCGTTTTGGATTTTCTGACAATTCTCCTGTTCAGTATATCCCAATGCTCCTGTACCTGGACGGCCTCCTGCTCTTAGCGGGATCACCGGGGTACTTTACAGCCAGGTCAGGATGACCGTGGCTTCTTCAGGGTGCAGACGTTTAATCAACGGGGAAAAGTCCTCCCTGCATCCCTCTCTGGGTATTCTTCACCTAGGAGCCCTGCTGGATTCTCAGAATCTGAGAATTCTTCTGGCGTAAGACGGAATCCCCACTCTTCCATTAGGAGTACATGGATGTCTATGCAGTCGACATATGTCTTTACACTCTGGGATGCATGGTCAAATATTCAGTGTCTGCCTTTGGAAGGGTGGAATGGGCTCAGTTCCATTCCAGGCCTTTCCATAATTGGCTCATCTCCAGATGGAACAAGTTTTTTTCTGTCGGATCACTGTGATGCTCTCTCCGGAGGCAAGTCGGTCCCTGTCCGGGTGGCTATAGCCATCTCGTCCAGGGTATTCTTTGCTATGGACAGTGTCTGGTTCGCATCCATTTCAGTGCAGTTGGACGTCTGTCGATTCCACCCTGTTAATTAACTTGTTGGAACTTTAGCCTGTCTTGGGCCTTCACTCTGGCATAACTCTTGTTTCCCGGTGAACCTGAAAAGGTACAGTCCGACAGGGTCAGGACAGTGGCTTCCTTTTTAGAAACACTGTTCGTTGGGTGGCAATGACAGGTATGTCACACATTCGGACATAGTCCGAGGGTCTCCTCCCGACCATCTCGGCAGCGTTCATTTCAGGAGCTCTCCATTGGGAAGCGGGAGTCCTCAGCCATCACGACGTGCATCCCGGGGACTAGTCTCTTCCCCAAGAGAGGTTTCATCTCCTGGTGAGAAGGGGGGCCCCCCTGAGGTGACTCTCATGGCCTTCTGACTTTATCACACTATGGTGTTACAGTCCAGCTCTGGGGATTCTGAAGCAACCTTCAGTGACTCTTTGTCGGTGAAGTGGTCCTTCCACTTTGTGTACCTGTGTTCTCCGGTCTCCCTTCTTCCTCAAGGTCTTTGGAAGTGTTTCAATCGAGACGGAGATGCTTTCCTGCTGGTGGCTCCTGATTGCCCCAGATGTCAGGGGTACTTGGATTTTCGGAGTCTCTCCATCGATACTCCATTCCTGATGCTTCACTTCACTGCCCGGACCTGTTGTCTCAGGGTCCTTGGTTTTGCCTTGGACCTGGGTAGTTTGACTTGGACTTACAGCTTCCCTGGCTTTGTTATCGTTGGAATGATTAGAGCACATAGATCAGCTTTTGCTGGGACCTACCACAAACTGTGGCAGCCATAATTCTTATGGTATTGTACCTGTCGATACGATCCTCCGGTGTCCAGGATTTCCAGATATTCTGGCATTCCTTCCGGCTGGCTTGGGTTTCACCCTTGGCCTGGCCTTCCTGACAGTGCGGATCTCTACACTGTCAGTATGGTTAAGATATGGAATTGCTCCACTCTGGTATCCAGTTCATCCTTTGGAGTGTTTTCTGGATTATGCCTCCATTTGTCCTCCCTAGGGACTCCTTGGGAGTTAGTAGTGGTTCTTCGTTCCCTCCGGGGACAGTCAATGGAACTGCTGGTTGTGATAGCCATTACATGGTCTATTGCTTAGGCTCTCGCTTTCTCTCAGGGTGTTTATATCAACCAGGAGAGTGTCTGAATTGGGAGCGTTCTCATGTGGCTCCCTCTTCTGGAGGGCATCATGTCAGTTTGTGAGTTGCTCTCGCCCTGTGTTTCTTCTTAAAGTGGTTTTTAGGTTCCATATTATTCTAGAACTTATGGTACGGCCATTCAGTCCCCAGTCCTCTCGGCTGGTGTGGCCTCATTGACTGTGGTCCGGCCTCTTTGGATTTATGTGATCCGTTCAAGTTCCTTACGGAAATCGGACTCCTTATTGGTGGTCTGAGATTTTTGGTTTTCACAGGAAAGGATGGCCGGCCTATAACCAAATGTTGGCTGGATCGCCTCGTATGTCCTCCTCAGGGGCCTACCCATGGGTAGGCCTTTCTGTTGTTGAGGCTTGTTTTTTCTCGGGCCATGTAACCCTCGTGGGCGGCTCGCTGTGGCGCCTCGGCTGTTTTGCCTTACTAGGTGGCCACGTGGTCTTCTGTCCACACCTTTTTAAGGTTCTAGGCATTGGTTTCCTTTGCCTCTCAGGATGCTTCCTTTTTAGCGACGGATTCTCCTCTCAGCACAGGAGCGTCCCCACCCTTGGTTGAACTGCTTTGGGACATCCCCAAGGTCAACCCTGTGGACCCCCTATGGACCCTGAAGTAGAAAACAAGAAATATGGTAAGAACTTACCTTTGTTATCTCTGTTTCTACGAAGTCCATAGGGTCCACAGGGCACCCGCCCTGATGCACCTGGCTTCATATGGGCTGTGTTACTGGTCACCGGTTTCCCGTCTCCTTTTCTGTGAGTATGGTTCTTGAGTGTTCCAGTTTTCTCTTTTTCTCTCCTCCTCCGGCCTTTGGCTACTTACAAACTGAGGTGCCTCTGGCTTGGGCGTGGGGTTATAGGAAGAGTGGAACCAGTGCATCCTGGGAGCTAAAAGCTTTAACTGCGTGGTGCCCGGATTTGGTTCCCAACCTATACCCCAAGGTCAACCCTGTGGACCCTATGGACTTCGTAGAAACAGAGATAACAATACCATATCTTACCATATCTCTTGTTATCCTCCACCCCAGGACAACCCACATTAACTGAAGCCAGTATCCTCCATCCCAGGACATCCCACATTACAGTATCTGATGCCTTTATCCCAAGATATCCCATGTTACCTGAAGGCAGTAGCCTCTACCTCAGGATATCCCGCATTACAGTATCTGAAGCACCTATGCCAGGACGGGTTGGGTATGATATCCCGGCAGCTAAATAGCCGTCGGGTGAAATACCGACGCCGGATGCCCAATCATGAGAGATCTCGACAGGGGCATAACAGTATAATAACCCTACCCCTCTCCCCCCCAACCCTCCCTTGGTGATGCCTAACCCTAACCTCCCTGGGGGGTGCTTAACCCTAACTCTCCTCCCGGTGGTGCCTAACCCCCCCTCCTTGCAGCCTAACCCTAAGTACCCCCGGGGATGCCTAAACCTAACCCTCAATCGGGAAGCTGTCTGTCAGTGTTCCGGCATCAGGATCTAGACAGTTGTCGGGATTTCGACACCTATCTTTAGTCCCAAGTTGGGATTTCGAAAGACGGCTTCCCGGCCGTCGGTATTTCAACTACATCCCACCAGGACATCCCATGTTTCCTTACAGCAGTGTCCTCCACTCCAGGCCAATCATACATGACAGTATCTGTAGCCAGTTGTACCTACCACCACTACAACACCTTGTTACCTTACAGCTCTATCATTAGGAGGCGGAGGCAATATGACGTGATTCCATTAGAATTGCACCATTTGGCTCCACCCCCTCCCGATTGACTCGCGAATCGCAGCATTTTGTCGCTAGGGGGAGAGGTCTAATGACATGTGCCAGCCTGCTAGGTCCCATCCTTATCAGGTCTACAACCCGCAGCTGCTGCAAGGTAAGTGTGACATACAGTAGGTGTGTGTGTAATGTATGTGTGTGTGTGTAATGTATGTGCGACATACAGTAGGTGTCTGTGTGTGTAATGTATGTGTGACATGTATGTGTGTGTAATGTATGTGTGACATATAGTAGGTGTGTGTGTGTGTGTGTAATGTATGTGTGTAATGTATGTATGTGTGACATGTATGTGTGTGTAATGTATGTGTGACATGTATGTGTGTGTAATGTATGTGTGTGTGTAATGTATGTATGTGTGACATGTATGTGTGTGTAATGTATGTGTGACATGTATGTGTGTGTAATGTATGTGTGACATATAGTAGGTGTCTGTGTGTGTAATGTATGTGTGTGTGTGTAATGTATGTGTGACATATAGTAGGTGTCTGTGTGTAATATATGTGTGACGTGTGTGTGTAATGTATGTGTGACATATAGTAGGTGTGTGTATGTGTGACATGTATGTGTGTGTGTAATGTATGTGACATACAGTAGGTGTGTGTGTGTGTAAGGTATGTGTGACATGTATGTGTGTGTGTAAGGTATGTGTGACTTGTATGTGTGTGTATGTATTATACAGTATATATATATGTGTGTGTGTGTGTATATATATATATATATGTGTGTGTGTATGTATTTTATATATATATAAGTATATATTTGTGTGTGTGAAAACCACCATGTAAGAATCCTGCATTGCTCCTGGTATGGGTCTGATGTTAGTGATTATTACGCTATGTTGCCCATGTATACGGATGTGAGTATGGGGAAGTGAGCGTCCTTATGTCAGGCTGCGATCACATTGCGAATGGAAACATTTACATGTCCCCGCTGATATTAGCAACTGCGTATAAGCAGAATTGCGCTCCGTAGTGAATCAGGCCCTGAGACCCCTCACGTGGGTTGTGTGCGACAATCAGAGCGGCGCTCTCATTAATCCGGGCGATGCCGCTGTGGGTAATCAGGGCGATGCCGCTGTGGGTAATCAGGGCGATGCCGCTGTGGGTAATCAGAACGATGCCGCTGTGGGTAATCAGAACGATGCCGCTGTGGGTAATCCGGGCGATGCCGCTGTGGGTAATCAGGGCGATGCCGCTGTGGGTAATCAGAACGATGCCGCTGTGGGTAATCCGGGCGATGTCGCTGTGGGTAATCAGGGCGATGCCGCTGTGGGTAATCAGAGCGATGCCGCTGTGGGTAATCAGGGCGATGCCGCTGTGGGTAATCAGGGCGATGCCGCTGTGGGTAATCAGGGCGATGCCGCTGTGGGTAATCAGGGCGATGCCGCTGTGGGTAATCAGAACGATGCCGCTGTGGGTAATCAGGGCGATGCCGCTGTGGGTAATCAGGGCGATGCCGCTGTGGGTAATCAGAGCGATGCCGCTGTGGGTAATCAGAACGATGCCGCTGTGGGTAATCAGGGCGATGCCGCTGTGGGTTGGTTATCTGACATGGCTTCTCATGTGTGACCATGGCTTTACCTGGAGAAGATGAGGAAAGAAGTACTGTACATAAATTGGGACTTAGGAAACTAATACATTGGAGAATGGCGGCTAAAAGGACTTTTTATTGTACTGTTATTTTATATTTTCTTATGTGGTACAACAGGATTCAGCAGGCCCTGGATGCCTGGGCATGCTGATGCTTATAGTTCTACAAGCACCAGTGTGCTCTGGTAGTCATAGGTATATTGGCACTGGTATAACAATAAAAAACGGGAACTTTTTTGCTCAGCGTTCCTCCTAGTGCTCCTCCCACTGCTTCCTAGTGCTCCTCCCACTGCTCTTCCTAGTGCTCCTCCCACTGCTTCCTAGTGCTCCTCCCAGTGCTCTTCCTAGTGCTCCTCCCAGTGCTCCTTCCAGTGCTCCTCCCAGTGCTCTTCCTAGTGCTCCTCCCAGTGCTCTTCCTAGTGCTCCTCCCAGTGCTCTTCCTAGTGCTCCTCCCACTGCTCCTCCCAGTGCTCTTCCTAGTGCTCCTCCCAGTGCTCTTCCTAGTGCTCCTCCCAGTGCTCTTCCTAGTGCTCCTCCCAGTGCTCCTTCCACTGCTCCTCCCAGCGCTCTTCCTAGTGCTCCTCCCAGCGCTCTTCCTAGTGCTCCTCCCAGTGCTTCCTAGTGCTCCTCCCACTGCTCCTCCCACTGCTCCCATTTCACCAGCAGGTGACTGACAATGACCCATGTGTGAATAAAAATGATAATAGTGAAAAAATGGCGCTCTGGGGCCCACATAAAATATACAAGCGGCAGTAATGCTCATTCCTTGGGGTATATAAAGCTCAGTGATAACCTGGGTCTGTGTCTTACTGATGTTCTTCTCAGTTTACTTGTTAGATCTAAACTTGTCTGTTATGAAGAACACAGGAAAGTATTGTAGCATGAAACGGGGTCAGCGCCGCCATCCGGGCGGGACTTTGTACTTTATACAGACAGCAAAAGAGAGAATGTGAGGAATGTACTTTCCAGGGGTTTATTGTTACTTGGGATGAATATTCTTCCGGTTCTATGGTCAGTGTATAAATAAAGCCAGGTACAGGGCCCGACCCTCTCTCATGTATAAAGCTGGCGTAGATGCCTGGGAACGCACGCTTCCATTTCCCCTCAGCCAGTCCTGTTTCTGCGCCTCCTCTGCCTTTCTCATTACTTTCCCTCTATCAGTCATCTACATTCTCCTCACATTTCCATTATTACTGAGATTACAGCTCTGAGCCAGCGGAATTGTAGCTGTAACCCCCTGTTCCTCATTGTGGGGACTGATGATGGAATCATGTAGTGATAGTATTGTACCATGATGCCAGTGATGAGGATTTATGGACCAGGCTGGTAGAGGGGGGTCTGTGAGTGATGGGGGCTCACTCATCACATACACTGTCCAGACCCACGTCTGTCATTATGGGATTGGTGTGTGTGGCACAGCTGTGGGCAGGGCCGCCATCAGGGGGGGGGGGGGGCTGCGGGGACTCCAGTCCCGGGCCCGCAGAGAGAGGGGGCCCGGGGAGCGGAAGGGTGACGTTGTGGAATGCAGTGATGGGCGGTACCGCACATCACTGCTGGAAGGCATCGGGGGCAGCCAAAGGAGAAAAGTCACTGGCTGGTATTTAATACATGGAGCCGTCCGCAAGCCAATCACAGCAGCTCGCGGAACGGCAGCCAGCCAATCAGCCGCTGCTGCCAGCCAATCAGCCGCTGCTGATTGGCTGGCTGCCGTTCCGCGAGCTGTGATTGGCTTGCGACCGGCTCCATGTATTAACTGCCACCGAGACTCTCCTCCTCCTCTCTGGCAGCTGCCGGTGCATCCACCAGTGACAGGCGGTACCGCACATCACTCTGCGCTGAGGGGGCTCCCAGAGTCACGGAGATGGCCGAGTGTCCAGGTAAGTTTGGGCTCTGTTGTAGGGAGGGAGTGCCTAATTTATGTATTATATACAGTGTGTGTGTGTGTATATATATAATATAATCATACACCTACATGTGGGTAAGTGCTGTTATATTACTTGCTGTGCTGACACTTACATTTGCATGCTCTTAATTTAATATAGCTAAGCACCAGAGGCTTTTGTTTGTTGTATGTATGTTATGTATATGTGTATGTATATGTGTATATATATATATATATATATATATATATATATATATCTATATATATATATATACACACACAAAACATCTTGTGCTTAGATATGTTAAATTAAAAACATGCAAATAAAAATGTCAGCACAGCAAGTAACATAACAGCACTTGCAGAGGGCGGTGTGCGGTGTACAGAGGGAGATGTACAGAGGGCGGTGTGCAGAGGGTGGTGTGCAGAGGGTGGTGTGCAGAGGGCGGTGTGCAGTGGGCGGTGTGCAGATGGAGGTGTGCAGAGGGCGGTGTGCAGAGGGAGGCGTGCAGAGGGCGGTGTGCAGAGGGCGGTGTGCAGATGTAGGTGTGCAGAGGACGGTGTGCAGAGGGCGGTGTGCAGAGGGCGGTGTGCAGATGGAGTTGTGCGGTGTACAGATGGAGGTGTGCAGAGGACGGTGTGCAGAGGGCGTTGTGCAGAGGGCGGTGTGCAGATGGGCGGTGTGCTGAGGGCGGTGTGCAGATGGAGGTGTGCAGAGGGCTGTGTGCAGATGGAGGTTTGCGGAGGGCAGTGTGCAGATGGAGGTGTGCAGAGGGCGGTGTGCAGAGGGCGGTGTGCAGAGGGCGGTGTGCAGAGGGCGGTGTGCAGAGGGCGGCGTGCAGAGGGCGGCGTGCAGAGGGAGGCGTGCAGAGGGCGGCGTGCAGAGGGAGGCGTGCAGAGGGAGGCGTGCAGAGGGCGGTGTGCAGATGTAGGTGTGCAGAGGACGGTGTGCAGAGGGCGGTGTGCAGAGGCGGTGTGCAGATGGAGGTATGAAGATGGAGGTGTGCAGAGTGCGGTGTGCAGAGTGCGGTGTGCAGAGGGAGGTGTGCAGATGTAGGTGTGCAGAGGGCGGTGTGCAGAGGGCGGTGTGCAGAGGGCGGTGTGCAGAGGGAGGTGTACAGAGGGAGGTGTGCAGAGGGAGGTGTGCAGAGGGCGGTGTGCAGAGTGCGGTGTGCAGAGGCGGTGTGCAGATGGAGGTATGAAGATGGAGGTGTGCAGAGGGAGGTGTGCAGAGGGAGGTGTGCAGAGGGAGGTGTGCAGAGGGAGGTGTGCAGAGGGAGGTGTGCAGAGGGAGGTGTGCAGAGGGCGGTGTGCAGAGGGAGATGTGCAGAGGGCGATGTGCAGAGGGCGGTGTGCAGAGGGCTGTGTGCAGAGGGAGGTGTGCAGATGGACGCGTGCAGAGGGCGTACAGATGGCGGTGTGCAGAGGGCGGTGTGCAGAGGGCGGTGTGCAGAGGGAGGTGTGCAGATGGCGGTGTGCAGAGGGCGGTGTGCAGATGGAGGTGTGCGGTGTACAGATGGAGGTGTGCAGAGGGCGGAGGGCAGAGGGCGGTTTGCAGAAGGCGGTGTGCAGAGGGAGGTGTGCAGATGGAGGTGGGCGGTGTGCAGAGGGCGGTGTGCAGATGGAGGTGTGCAGTGGGCGGTGTGCAGAGGGCGGCGTGCAAAGGGCGGTCTGCAGATGGAGGTGTGCAGAGCGCGGTGTGCAGATGGAGGTGTGCAGATGGAGGTGTCCAGAGGGTGGTGTGCAGAGGGTGGTGTGCAGAGGGCGGTGTGCAGAGGGCGGTCTGCAGATGGAGGTGTGCAAAGGGCGGTCTGCAGATGGAGGTGTGCAAAGGGCGGTGTGCAGAGGGAGGTGTGCAGATGGCGTGGTACATGAGGTGTGCAAAATGAGGTGTGCAGAGGGAGGTGTGCAGATGGAGGTGTGCAGAGGGCGGTGTGCGCAGGGCGGTGAGCAGAGGGCGGTGTGCAGATGGAGGTGTGCGGTGTACAGATGGAGGTGTGCAGAGGGCGGTGTGCAGACGGTGGTGTGCAGATGGAGGTGTGCGGTGTACAGATGGAGGATTGCAGAGGGCGGTGTGCAGATGGGCGGTGTGCAGAGGGCGGTGTGCAGAGGGAGGTGTGCAGATGGGCGGTGTGCAGAGGGCGGTGTGCAGAGGGCGGTGTGCAGATGGCATGGTACAGAATGAGGTGTGCAGATGGAGGTGTGCAGAGGGCGGTGTGCAGAGGGCGGTGTGCAGAGGGAGGTGTGCAGGTGGAGGTGTGCAGGTGGAGGTGTGCAGTGGGCGGTGTGCAGAGGGCGGTGTGCAGATGGAGTTGTGCGGTGTACAGATGGAGGTGTGCAGAGGACGGTGTGCAGAGGGCGGTGTGCAGAGGGCGTTGTGCAGAGGGCGGTGTGCTGAGGGCGGTGTGCAGATGGAGGTGTGCAGAGGGCTGTGTGCAGATGGAGGTGTGCACAGGGCGGTGAGCAGAGGGCAGTGTGCAGAGGGCGGTGTGCAGATGGGCGGTGTGCTGAGGGCGGTGTGCAGATGGAGGTGTGCAGAGGGCGGTGTGCAGATGGAGGTTTGCGGTGTGCAGATGGAGGTGTGCAGAGAGCGGAGTGCAGAGGGCGGTGTGCAGAGGGCGGTGTGCAGGTGGAGGTGTGCAGAGGGCGTTGTGCAGATGGGCGTTGTGCAGATGGGCGGTGTGCAGAGGGAGGTGTGCAGAGGGCGGTGTGCAGAGGGCGGTGTGCAGAGGGAGGTGGGCGGTGTGCAGGAGGTGTGCAGTGGGCGGTGTGCAGAGGGCGGTGTGCAGAGGGAGGCGTGCAGAGGGCGGCGTGCAGACGGCGGCGTGCAGTGTACAGAGGGCGGTGTGCAGAGGGTGGTGTGCAGAAGGCGTTGTGCGGTGTGCAGAGGGCCGTGTGCAGGTGGAGGTGTGCAGGTGGAGGTGTGCAGGTGGAGGTGTGCAGAGGGCGGTGTGCAGATGGAGGTGTGCAGTGGGCGGTGTGCAGGAGGTGTGCAGAGGGCGGCGTGCAGATGGCGTGGTACAGAATGAGGTGTGCAGATGGAGGTGTGCAGAGGGAGGTGTGCAGGTGGAGGAGTGCAGAGGGCGGTGTACAGAGGGAGGTGTGCAGAGGGCGGTGTGCAGATGGCGTGGTACAGAATGAGGTGTGCAGATGGAGGTGTGCAGAGGGAGGTGTGCAGGTGGAGGTGTGCAGAGGGCGGTGTGCAGATGGAGGTGTGCAGAGGGCGGTGTGCAGATGGAGGTGTGCAGAGGGCGGTGTGCAGACGGCGGTGTGCAGAGGGCGGTGTGCAGACGGCGGTGTGCAGATGGAGGTGTGCTGTGTACAGATGGAGGTTTGCAGAGGGCGGTGTGCAGAGGGAGGTGTGCAGATGGGCGGTGTGCAGATGGGCGGTATGCAGAGGGCGGTGTGCAGATGGCGTGGTACAGAATGAGGTGTGCAGAGGGCGGTGTGCAGGTGGAGGTGTGCAGGTGGAGGTGTGCAGAGGGCGGTGTGCAAAGGGCGGTGTGCAGATGGAGGTGTGCAGAGGGCGGTGTGCAGAGGGCGGTGTGCAGAGGGCGTTGTGCAGATGGGCGGTGTGCAGATGGGCGGTGTGCAGGTGGAGGTGTGCAGAGGGCGGTGTGCAGAGGGCGGTGTGCAGATGGAGGTGTGCAGAGGGCGGTGTGCGCAGGGCGGTGAGCAGAGGGCGGTGTGCAGATGGAGGTGTGCGGTGTACAGATGGAGGTGTGCAGACGGTGGTGTGCAGATGGAGGTGTGCGGTGTACAGATGGAGGTTTGCAGAGGGCGATGTGCAGAGGGCGGTGTGCAGATGGGCGGTGTGCAGAGGGAGGTGTGCAGAGGGAGGTGTGCAGAGGGCGGTGTGCAGAGGGCGGTGTGCAGATGGCATGGTACAGAATGAGGTGTGCAGATGGAGGTGTGCAGAGGGCGGTGTGCAGGTGGAGGTGTGCAGAGGGCGGTGTGCAGAGGGCGGTGTGCAGATGGGCGGTGTGCTGAGGGCGGTGTGCAGATGGAGGTGTGCAGAGGGCTGTGTGCAGATGGAGGTTTGCGGAGGGCAGTGTGCAGATGGAGGTGTGCAGAGGGCGGTGTGCAGGTGGAGGTGTGCAGGTGGAGGTGTGCAGAGGGCGGTGTGCAGAGGGCGGTGTGCAGATGGAGTTGTGCGGTGTGCAGAGGGCGGTGTGCAGAGGGCGGTGTGCAGAGGGCGTTGTGCAGATGGGCGGTGTGCAGATGGGCGGTGTGCAGGTGGAGGTGTGCAGGTGGAGGTGTGCAGAGCGCGGTGTGCAGAGGGCGGTGTGCAGATGGAGGTGTGCAGAGGGCGGTGTGCGCAGGGCGGTGAGCAGATGGAGGTGTGCGGTGTACAGATGGAGGTGTGCAGAGGGCGGTGTGCAGACGGTGGTGTGCAGATGGAGGTGTGCGGTGTACAGATGGAGGTTTGCAGAGGGCGATGTGCAGAGGGCGGTGTGCAGAGGGCGGTGTGCAGAGGGAGGTGTGCAGATGGGCGGTGTGCAGAGGGCGGTGTGCAGAGGGCGGTGTGCAGATGGCATGGTACAGAATGAGGTGTGCAGATGGAGGTGTGCAGATGGAGGTGTGCAGAGGGCGGTGTGCAGGTGGAGGTGTGCAGAGGGCGGTGTGCAGAGGGCGGTGTGCAGAGGGCGGTGTGCAGATGGAGTTGTGCGGTGTACAGATGGAGGTGTGCAGAGGACGGTGTGCAGAGGGCGTTGTGCAGAGGGCGTTGTGCAGAGGGCGGTGTGCAGATGGGCGGTGTGCTGAGGGCGGTGTGCAGATGGAGGTGTGCAGAGGGCTGTGTGCAGATGGAGGTTTGCGGAGGGCAGTGTGCAGATGGAGGTGTGCAGAGGGCGGTGTGCAGAGGGCGGTGTGCAGAGGGCGGTGTGCAGAGGGCGGTGTGCAGATGGGCGGTGTGCTGAGGGCGGTGTGCAGATGGAGGTGTGCAGAGGGCGGTGTGCAGATGGAGGTTTGCGGTGTGCAGATGGAGGTGTGCAGAGGGTGGAGTGCAGAGGGCTGTGTGCAGAGGGCGGTGTGCATAGGGCGGTGTGCAGGTGGAGGTGTGTAGAGGGCGGTGTGCAGATGGGCGGTGTGCAGAGGGCGGTGTGCAGATGGAGGTGTGCAGAGGGAGGTGTGCAGAGGGCGGTGTGCAGAGGGCAGTGTGTAGAGGGAGGCTTGCAGAGGGAGGCGTACAGAGGGCGGCGTGCAGTGTACAGAGGGCGGTGTGCAGAGGGCGGTGTGCAGATGGAGTTGTGCGGTGTGCAGATGGGCAGTGTGCAGATGGGCGGTGTGCAGATGGGCGGTGTGCAGAGGGCGGTGTGCAGATGGCGTGTTACAGAATGAGGTGTGCAGAGGGCGGTGTGCAGAGGGAGGTGTGCAGAGGGAGGTGTGCAGAGGGCGGTGTGCAGATGGAGTTGTGCGGTGTGCAGAGGGCGGTGTGCAGAGGGCGGTGTGCAGAGGGCGGTGTGCAGAGGGCGTTGTGCAGATGGGCGGTGTTCTGAGGGCGGTGTGCAGAGGGAGGTGTGCAGGTGGAGGTGTGCAGAGCGCGGTGTGCAGAGGGCGGTGTGCAGAGGGCGGTGTGCAGATGGAGGTGTGCGGTGTACAGATGGAGGTGTGCAGAGGGCGTTGTGCAGATGGGCGGTGTGCAGATGGGCGGTGTGCAGAGGGAGGTGTGCAGGTGGAGGTGTGCAGAGCGCGGTGTGCAGAGGGCGGTGTGCAGATGGAGGTGTGCAGAGGGCGGTGTGCGCAGGGCGGTGAGCAGAGGGCGGTGTGCAGATGGAGGTGTGCGGTGTACAGATGGAGGTGTGCAGAGGGCGGTGTGCAGACGGCGGTGTGCAGATGGAGGTGTGCGGTGTACAGATGGAGGTTTGCAGAGGGCGATGTGCAGAGGGCGGTGTGCAGATGGGCGGTGTGCAGAGGGCGGTGTGCAGATGGGCGGTGTGCAGATGGGCGGTGTGCAGAGGGCGGTGTGCAGAGGGCGGTGTGCAGATGGCATGGTACAGAATGAGGTGTGCAGATGGAGGTGTGCAGAGGGCGGTGTACAGAGGGAGGTGTGCAGGTGGAGGTGTGCAGAGGGCGGTGTGCAGAGGGCGGTGTGCAGATGGAGTTGTGCGGTGTACAGATGGAGGTGTGCAGTGGGCGGTGTGCAGAGGGCGTTGTGCAGAGGGCGGTGTGCAGATGGGCGGTGTGCTGAGGGCGGTGTGCAGATGGAGGTGTGCAGAGGGCTGTGTGCAGATGGAGGTTTGCGGAGGGCAGTGTGCAGATGGAGGTGTGCAGAGGGCGGTGTGCAGATGGGCGGTGTGCTGAGGGCGGTGTGCAGATGGAGGTGTGCAGAGGGCGGTGTGCAGATGGAGGTTTGCGGTGTGCAGATGGAGGTGTGCAGAGGGCTGTGTGCAGAGGGCGGTGTGCAGAGGGCGGTGTGCATAGAGCGGTGTGCAGGTGGAGGTGTGCAGAGGGCGGTGTGCAGATGGGCGGTGTGTAGATGGGCGGTGTGCAGAGGGAGGTGTGCAGAGGGCGGTGTGCAGATGGAGGTGTGCAGAGGGAGGTGTGCAGAGGGCGGTGTGCAGAGGGAGGTGGGCGGTGTGCAGGAGGTGTGCAGTGGGCGGCGTGCAGAGGGCAGTGTGTAGAGGGAGGCTTGCAGAGGGAGGCGTGCAGAGGGCGGCGTGCAGTGTACAGAGGGCGGTGTGCAGATGGAGGTGTGCAGAGGGCGTTGTGCAGAGGGCGGTGTGCAGAGGGTGGTGTGCAGAAGGCGGTGTGCGGTGTGCAGAGGGCCGTGTGCAGGTGGAGGTGTGCAGAGGGCGGTGTGCAGATGGAGGTGTGCAGTGGGCGGTGTGCAGATGGAGGTGGGCGGTGTGCAGAGGGCGGTGTGCAGAGGGCGGCGTGCAGATGGCGTGGTACAGAATGAGGTGTGCAGAGGGAGGTGTGCAGGTGGAGGAGTGCAGAGGGAGGTGTGCAGAGGGCTGTGTGCAGAAGGAGGTTTGCGGAGGGCAGTGTGCAGATGGAGGTGTGCAGAGGGCGGTGTGCACAGGGCGGTGAGCAGAGGGCGGTGTGCAGATGGGCGGTGTGCTGAGGTTGGTGTGCAGATGGAGGTGTGCAGAGGGCGGTGTGCAGATGGAGGTGTGCAGAGGGTGGAGTGCAGAGGGCTGTGTGCAGAGGGCGGTGTGCAGAGGGCGGTGTGCAGAGGGCGGTGTGCAGATGGGCGGTGTGCAGATGGGCGGTGTGCAGAGGGCGGTGTGCAGAGGGCGGTGTGCAGAGGGCGGTGTGCAGATGGAGGTGTGCAGAGGGCGGTGTGCAGAGGGAGGTGGGCGGTGTGCAGGAGGTGTGCAGAGGGCAGTGTGTTGAGGGAGGCTTGCAGAGGGAGGCGTGCAGAGGGCGGCGTGCAGTGTACAGAGGGCGGTGTGCAGAGGGCGGTGTACAGAGGGCGGTGTGCAGATGGAGGTGTGCAGAGGGCGGTGTGCAGAGGGCAGTGTGCAGAGGGCGGTGTGCAGAGGGTGGTGTGCAGAAGGCGGTGTGCGGTGTGCAGAAGGCGGTGTGCGGTGTGCAGAGGGCCGTGTGCAGGTGGAGGTGTGCAGCTGGAGGTGTGCAGAGGGCAGTGTGCAGATGGCGGTGTGCAGGAGGTGTGCAGAGGGCGGTGTGCAGAGGGCGGCGTGCAGATGGCGTGGTACAGAATGAGGTGTGCAGATGGAGGTGTGCAGAGGGAGGTGTGCAGGTGGAGGAGTGCAGAGGGCGGTGTACAGAGGGAGGTGTGCAGAGGGAGGTGTGCAGAGGGCAGTGTGCAGATGGCGTGGTACAGAATGAGGTGTGCAGATGGATGTGTGCAGAGGGCGGTGTGCAGAGGGAGGTGTGCAGGTGGAGGTGTGTAGAGCGCGGTGTGCAGAGGGCGGTGAGCAGAGGGCGGTGTGCAGATGGAGGTGTGCAGAGGGCGGTGTGCAGACGGCGGTGTGCAGATGGAGGTGTGCGGTGTACAGATGGAGGTTTGCAGAGGGCGGTGTGCAGAGGGCGGTGTGCAGATAGGCAGTGTGCAGAGGGAGGTGTGCAGATGGGCGGTGTGCAGAGGGCTGTGTGCAGATGGCGTGGTACAGAATGAGGTGTGCAGAGGGCGGTGTGCAGGTGGAGGTGTGCAGGTGGAGGTGTGCAGAGGGCGGTGTGCAGAGGGAGGTGTGCAGGTGGCGGTGTGCAGAGGGCGGTGTGCAGATGGAGTTGTGCGGTGTACAGATGGAGGTGTGCACAGGGCGGTGTGCAGATGGAGGTGTGCTGAGGGCGGTGTGCAGATGGAGGTTTGCGGAGGGCAGTGTGCAGATGGCGGTGTGCACAGGGCGGTGTGCACAGGGCGGTGTGCACAGGGCGGTGAGCAGAGGGCGGTGTGCAGATGGGCGGTGTGCTGAGGGCGGTGTGCTGAGGGCGGTGTGCAGATGGAGGTGTGCAGAGGGCGGTGTGCAGATGGAGGTTTGCGGTGTGCACAGGGTGGAGTGCAGAGGGCGGTGTGCAGAGGGCGGTGTGCAGGTGGAGGTGTGCAGAGGGCGTTGTGCAGATGGGCGGTGTGCAGATGGGCGGTGTGCAGTGGGCGGTGTGCAGTGGGCGGTGTGCAGAGGGAGGCTTGCAGAGGGAGGCGTGCAGAGGGCGGCGTGCAGTGTACAGAGGGCGGTGTGCAGAGGGCGGTGTGCAGAGGGAGGTGTGCAGATGGAGGTGTGCAGAGGGCGGTGTGCAGAGGGCGGTGTGCAGAGGGAGGTGTGCAGAGGGTGGTGTGCAGAAGGCGGTATGCGGTGTGCAGAGGGCCGTGTGCAGGTGGAGGTGTGCAGAGGGCGGTGTGCAGATGGAGGTGTGCAGTGGGCGGTGTGCAGGAGGTGTGCAGAGGGCGGTGTGCAGATGGGCGGTGTGCTGAGGGCGGTGTGCAGATGGAGGTGTGCAGAGGGCTGTGTGCAGATGGAGGTTTGCGGAGGGCAGTGTGCAGATGGAGGTGTGCAGAGGGCGGTGTGCACAGGGCGGTGAGCAGAGGGCGGTGTGCAGAGGGCGGTGTGCAGATGGGCGGTGTGCAGATAGAGGTGTGCAGATGGAGGTTTGCGGTGTGCAGATGGAGGTGTGCAGAGGGTGGAGTGCAGAGGGCGGTGTGCAGAGGGCGGTGTGCAGGTGGAGGTGTGCAGAGGGCGGTGTGCAGATGGGCGGTGTGCAGATGGGCGGTGTGCAGAGGGAGGTGTGCAGAGGGAGGTGTGCAGAGGGAGGTGTGCAGAGGGCGGTGTGCAGAGGGAGGTGGGCGGTGTGCAGGAGGTGTGCAGTGGGCGGTGTGCAGAGGGCAGTGTGTAGAGGGAGGCTTGCAGAGGGAGGCGTGCAGAGGGCGGCGTGCAGTGTACAGAGGGCGGTGTACAGAGGGCGGTGTGCAGATGGAGGTGTGCAGTGGGCGGTGTGCAGAGGGCAGTGTGTAGAGGGAGGCTTGCAGAGGGAGGCGTGCAGATGGAGGTGTGCGGTGTACAGATGGAGGTTTGCAGAGGGCAGTGTGCAGATGGGCAGTGTGCAGATGGGCGGTGTGCAGAGGGCGGTGTGCAGATGGCGTGGTACAGAATGAGGTGTGCAGAGGGCGGTGTGCAGAGGGCGGTGTGCAGAGGGAGGTGTGCAGAGGGCGGTGTGCAGAGGGCGGTGTGCAGAGGGCGGTGTGCAGATGGAGTTGTGCGGTGTGCAGAGGGCGGTGTGCAGAGGGCGGTGTGCAGATGGGCGGTGTGCTGAGGGAGGGGTGGAGGTGTGCAGAGCGCGGTGTGCAGAGGGTGGTGAGCAGAGGACGGTGTGCAGATGGAGGTGTGCGGTGTACAGATGGAGGTGTGCAGAGGGCGGTGTGCAGAGGGAGGTGTGCAGATGGGCGGTGTGCAGAGGGTGGTGTGCAGATGGCATGGTACAGAATGAGGTGTGCAGATGGAGGTGTGCAGAGGGTGGTGTGCAGAGGGCAGTGTGCAGAGGGCGGTGTGCAGAGGGAGGTGTGCAGGTGGAGGTGTGCAGAGGGCGGTGTGCAGAGGGCGGTGTGCAGATGGAGTTGTGCGGTGTACAGATGGAGGTGTGCAGAGGGCGGTGTGCAGAGGGCGTTGTGCAGAGGGCGGTGTGCAGAGGGCGGTGTGCAGATGGGCGGTGTGCAGATGGAGGTGTGCAGAGGGCGGTGTGCAGATGGAGGTTTGCGGAGGGCAGTGTGCAGATGGAGGTGTGCAGAGGGCGGTGTGCACAGGGCGGTGAGCAGAGGGCAGTGTGCAGATGGGCGGTGTGCAGATGGGCGGTGTGCTGAGGGCGGTGTGCAGATGGAGGTGTGCAGAGGGCGGTGTGCAGATGGAGGTTTGCGGTGTGCAGATGGAGGTGTGCAGAGAGTGGAGTGCAGAGGGCGGTGTGCAGGTGGAGGTGTGCAGAGGGCGGTGTGCAGATGGGCGGTGTGCAGAGGGAGGTGTGCAGAGGGCGGTGTGCAGATGGAGGTGTGCAGAGGGTGGTGTGCAGAAGGCGGTGTGCGGTGTGCAGAGGGCCGTGTGCAGGTGGAGGTGTGCAGGTGGAGGTGTGCAGGTGGAGGTGTGCAGAGGGCGGTGTGCAGATGGAGGTGTGCAGTGGGCGGTGTGCAGGAGGTGTGCAGAGGGCGGCGTGCAGATGGCGTGGTACAGAATGAGGTGTGCAGAGGGCGGTGTGCAGAGGGCGGTGTGCAGAGGGCGGTGTGCAGAGGGCGGTGTGCAGAGGGCGTGGTACAGAATGAGGTGTGCAGATGGAGGTGTGCAGAGGGCGGTGTGCAGAGGGAGGTGTGCAGGTGGAGGTGTGTAGAGGGCGGTGTGCAGAGGGTGGTGTGCAGATGGAGGTGTGCAGAGGGCGGTGTGCAGATGGAGGTGTGCAGAGGGCGGTGTGCAGACGGCGGTGTGCAGATGGAGGTGTGCGGTGTACAGATGGAGGTTTGCAGAGGGCGGTGTGCAGAGGGCGGTGTGCAGTCGGCGTGGTACAGAATGAGGTGTGCAGATGGAGGTGTGCAGAGGGCGGTGTGCAGGTGGAGGTGTGCAGGTGGAGGTGTGCAGAGGGCGGTGTGCAGATGGAGGTGTGCAGAGGGCGGTGTGCAGATGGAGGTGTGCAGAGGGCGGTGTGCAGATGGAGGTGTGCGGTGTACAGATGGAGGTTTGCAGAGGGCGGTGTGTAGAGGGAGGTGTGCAGATGGGCGGTGTGCAGATGGGCGGTGTGCAGATGGGAGGTGTGCAGATGGGCGGTGTGCAGAGGGCGGTGTGCAGATGGAGTTGTGCGGTGTGCAGAGGGCGGTGTGCAGAGGGCGTTGTGCAGAGGGCGTTGTGCAGAGGGCGTGCAGATGGGCGGTGTGCAGATGGGCGGTGTGCTGAGGGCGGTGTGCAGAGGGAGGTGTGCAGGTGGAGGTGTGCAGAGCGCGTTGTGCAGAGGGCGGTGTGCAGAGGGAGGTGTGCAGAGGGAGGTGTGCAGAGGGAGGTGTGCAGAGGGCGGTGTGCGCAGGGCGGTGAGCAGAGGGCGGTGTGCAGATGGAGGTGTGCGGTGTACAGATGGAGGTGTGCAGAGGGCGGTGTGCAGATGGAGGTGTGCGGTGTACAGATGGAGGTTTGCAGAGGGCGATGTGCAGAGGGCGGTGTGCAGATGGGCGGTGTGCGCAGGGCGGTGAGCAGAGGGCGGGGTACAGAATGAGGTGTGCAGATGGAGGTGTGCAGAGGGCGGTGTGCAGAGGGAGGTGTGCAGGTGGAGGTGTGCAGAGGGCGGTGTGCAGATGGAGGTGTGCAGAGGGCGGTGTGCAGATGGAGGTGTGCGGTGTGCAGGTGGAGGTGTGCAGAGGGCGGTGTGCAGAGGGCGGTGTGCAGAGGGAGGTGTGCAGATGGGCGGTGTGCAGATGGGCGGTGTGCAGATGGGAGGTGTGCAGATGGGCGGTGTGCAGAGGGCGGTGTGCAGATGGAGTTGTGCGGTGTGCAGAGGGCGTTGTGCAGATGGGCGGTGTGCAGATGGGCGGTGTGCTGAGGGCGGTGTGCAGAGGGAGGTGTGCAGGTGGAGGTGTGCAGAGCGCGTTGTGCAGAGGGCGGTGTGCAGAGGGAGGTGTGCAGATGGAGGTGTGCAGAGGGCGGTGTGCGCAGGGCGGTGAGCAGAGGGCGGTGTGCAGATGGAGGTGTGCGGTGTACAGATGGAGGTGTGCAGAGGGCGGTGTGCAGATGGAGGTGTGCGGTGTACAGATGGAGGTTTGCAGAGGGCGATGTGCAGAGGGCGGTGTGCAGATGGGCGGTGTGCAGAGGGCGGTGTGCAGAGGGAGGTGTGCAGATGGGCGGTGTGCAGAGGGCGGTGTGCAGAGGGCGGTGTGCAGATGGCATGGTACAGAATGAGGTGTGCAGATGGAGGTGTGCAGAGGGCGGTGTGCAGATGGAGTTGTGCTGTGTACAGATGGAGGTGTGCAGAGGACGGTGTGCAGAGGGCCGTGTGCAGAGGGCGTTGTGCAGAGGGCGGTGTGCAGATGGGCGGTGTGCTGAGGGCGGTGTGCAGATGGAGGTGTGCAGAGGGCTGTGTGCAGATGGAGGTTTGCGGAGGGCAGTGTGCAGATGGAGGTGTGCAGAGGGCGGTGTGCACAGGGCGGTGTGCAGAGGGCGGTGTGCAGAGGGCGGTGTGCAGATGGGCGGTGTGCTGAGGGCGGTGTGCAGATGGAGGTGTGCAGAGGGCGGTGTGCAGATGGAGGTTTGCGGTGTGCAGATGGAGGTGTGCAGAGGGAGGTGTGCAGGTGGGCGGTGTGCAGATGGGAGGTGTGCAGATGGGCGGTGTGCAGAGGGTGGTGTGCAGATGGAGTTGTGCGGTGTGCAGAGGGCGGTGTGCAGAGGGCGTTGTGCAGAGGGCGTTGTGCAGAGGGCGTGCAGATGGGCGGTGTGCAGATGGGCGGTGTGCTGAGGGCGGTGTGCATGTGCAGGTGGAGGTGTGCAGAGCGCGTTGTGCAGAGGGCGGTGTGCAGAGGGAGGTGTGCAGAGGGAGGTGTGCAGAGGGCGGTGTGCGCAGGGCGGTGAGCAGAGGGCGGTGTGCAGATGGAGGTGTGCGGTGTACAGATGGAGGTGTGCAGAGGGCGGTGTGCAGATGGAGGTGTGCGGTGTACAGATGGAGGTTTGCAGAGGGCGATGTGCAGAGGGCGGTGTGCAGATGGGCGGTGTGCGCAGGGCGGTGAGCAGAGGGCGGGGTACAGAATGAGGTGTGCAGATGGAGGTGTGCAGAGGGCGGTGTGCAGAGGGAGGTGTGCAGGTGGAGGTGTGCAGAGGGCGGTGTGCAGATGGAGGTGTGCAGAGGGCGGTGTGCAGATGGAGGTGTGCGGTGTGCAGGTGGAGGTGTGCAGAGGGCGGTGTGCAGAGGGCGGTGTGCAGAGGGCGGTGTGCAGATGGGCGGTGTGCAGATGGGCGGTGTGCAGATGGGCGGTGTGCAGATGGGAGGTGTGCAGATGGGCGGTGTGCAGAGGGCGGTGTGCAGATGGAGTTGTGCGGTGTGCAGAGGGCGGTGTGCAGAGGGCGGTGTGCAGAGGGCGTTGTGCAGAGGGCGTTGTGCAGATGGGCGGTGTGCAGATGGGCGGTGTGCTGAGGGCGGTGTGCAGAGGGAGGTGTGCAGGTGGAGGTGTGCAGAGCGCGTTGTGCAGAGGGCGGTGTGCAGAGGGAGGTGTGCAGATGGAGGTGTGCAGAGGGCGGTATGCGCAGGGCGGTGAGCAGAGGGCGGTGTGCAGATGGAGGTGTGCGGTGTACAGATGGAGGTGTGCAGAGGGCGGTGTGCAGATGGAGGTGTGCGGTGTACAGATGGAGGTTTGCAGAGGGCGATGTGCAGAGGGCGGTGTGCAGATGGGCGGTGTGCAGAGGGCGGTGTGCAGAGGGAGGTGTGCAGATGGGCGGTGTGCAGAGGGCGGTGTGCAGAGGGCGGTGTGCAGATGGCATGGTACAGAATGAGGTGTGCAGATGGAGGTGTGCAGAGGGCGGTGTGCAGATGGAGTTGTGCTGTGTACAGATGGAGGTGTGCAGAGGACGGTGTGCAGAGGGCCGTGTGCAGAGGGCGTTGTGCAGAGGGCGGTGTGCAGATGGGCGGTGTGCTGAGGGCGGTGTGCAGATGGAGGTGTGCAGAGGGCTGTGTGCAGATGGAGGTTTGCGGAGGGCAGTGTGCAGATGGAGGTGTGCAGAGGGCGGTGTGCACAGGGCGGTGAGCAGAGGGCGGTGTGCAGATGGGCGGTGTGCTGAGGGCGGTGTGCAGATGGAGGTGTGCAGAGGGCGGTGTGCAGATGGAGGTTTGCGGTGTGCAGATGGAGGTGTGCAGAGGGTGGAGTGCAGAGGGCTGTGTGCAGAGGGCGGTGTGCAGATGGGCGGTGTGCAGATGGGCGGTGTGCAGAGGGCGGTGTGCAGATGGAGGTGTGCAGAGGGAGGTGTGCAGAGGGCGGTGTGCAGAGGGAGGTGGGCGGTGTGCAGGAGGTGTGCAGTGGGCGGTGTGCAGAGGGCAGTGTGTAGAGGGAGGCTTGCAGAGGGAGGCGTGCAGAGGGCGGCGTGCAGTGTACAGAGGGCGGTGTGCAGAGGGCGGTGTACAGAGGGCGGTGTGCAGATGGAGGTGTGCAGAGTGCGGTGTGCAGAGGGCAGTGTGCAGAGGGCGGTGTGCAGAAGGCGGTGTGCGGTGTGCAGGGGGCCGTGTGCAGGTGGAGGTGTGCAGGTGGAGGTGTGCAGAGGGCGGTGTGCAGTGGGCGGTGTGCAGGAGGTGTGCAGAGGGCGGTGTGCAGAGGGCGGCGTGCAGATGGCGTGGTACAGAATGAGGTGTGCAGAGGGAGGTGTGCAGGTGGAGGAGTGCAAAGGGCGGTGTACAGAGGGCTGTGTGCAGATGGAGGTTTGCGGAGGGCAGTGTGCAGATGGAGGTGTGCAGAGGGCGGTGTGCACAGGGCGGTGAGCAGAGGGCGGTGTGCAGAGGGCGGTGTGCAGATGGGCGGTGTGCTGAGGTTGGTGTGCAGATGGAGGTGTGCAGAGGGCGGTGTGCAGATGGAGGTTTGCGGTGTGCAGATGGAGGTGTGCAGAGGGTGGAGTGCAGAGGGCTGTGTGCAGAGGTCGGTGTGCAGGTGGAGGTGTGCAGATGGGCGGTGTGCAGAGGGAGGTGTGCAGAGGGCGGTGTGCAGATGGAGGTGTGCAGAGGGCGGTGTGCAGAGGGAGGTTGGCGGTGTGCAGTGGGCGGTGTGCAGAGGGCAGTGTGTAGAGGGAGGCTTGCAGAGGGAGGCGTGCAGTGTACAGAGGGCGGTGTGCAGAGGGCGGTGTGCAGAGGGCGGTGTGCAGATGGAGGTGTGCAGAGGGCAGTGTGCAGAGGGCGGTGTGCAGAGGGTGTTGTGCAGAAGGCGGTGTGCGGTGTGCAGAGGGCCGTGTGCAGGTGGAGGTGTGCAGGTGGAGGTGTGCAGAGGGCGGTGTGCAGATGGCGGTGTGCAGGAGGTGTGCAGAGGGCGGTGTGCAGAGGGCGGCGTGCAGATGGCGTGGTACAGAATGATGTGTGCAGATGGAGGTGTGCAGAGGGAGGTGTGCAGGTGGAGGAGGGCGGTGTACAGAGGGAGGTGTGCTGAGGGAGGTGTGCAGAGGGCGGTGTGCAGATGGCGTGGTACAGATTGAGGTGTGCAGATGGATGTGTGCAGAGGGCGGTGTGCAGAGGGAGGTGTGCAGGTGGAGGTGTGTAGAGCGCGGTGTGCAGAGGGCGGTGTGCAGAGGGCGGTGAGCAGAGGGCGGTGTGCAGATGGAGGTGTGCAGACGGCGGTGTGCAGATGGAGGTGTGCGGTGTACAGATGGAGGTTTGCAGAGGGCGGTGTGCAGATGGGCAGTGTGCTGAGGGCGGTGTGCAGAGGGAGGGGTGGAGGTGTGCAGAGCGCGGTGTGCAGATGGAGGTGTGCGGTGTACAGATGGAGGTGTGCAGAGGGCGGTGTGCAGACGGCGGTGTGCAGAGGGCGGTGTGCAGAGGGAGGTGTGCAGATGGGCGGTGTGCAGAGGGCGGTGTGCAGATGGCATGGTACAGAATGAGGTGTGCAGATGGAGGTGTGCAGAGGGTGGTGTGCAGAGGGCGGTGTGCAGAGGGCGGTGTGCAGAGGGAGGTGTGCAGGTGGAGGTGTGCAGAGGGCGGTGTGCAGAGGGCGGTGTGCAGATGGAGTTGTGCGGTGTACAGATGGAGGTGTGCAGAGGGCGGTGTGCAGAGGGCGTTGTGCAGAGGGCGGTGTGCAGAGGGCGGTGTGCAGATGGAGGTTTGCGGAGGGCAGTGTGCAGATGGAGGTGTGCAGAGGGCGGTGTGCACAGGGCGGTGAGCAGAGGGCAGTGTGCAGAGGGCGGTGTGCAGAGGGCGGTGTGCAGATGGGCGATGTGCTGAGGGCGGTGTGCAGATGGAGGTGTGCAGAGGGCGGTGTGCAGATGGAGGTTTGCGGTGTGCAGATGGAGGTGTGCAGAGAGTGGAGTGCAGAGGGCGGTGTGCAGAGGGCGGTGTGCAGGTGGAGGTGTGCAGAGGGCGGTGTGCAGATGGGCGGTGTGCTGAGGGAGGTGTGCAGAGGGCGGTGTGCATATGGAGGTGTGCAGAGGGTGGTGTGCAGAAGGCGGTGTGCGGTGTGCAGAGGGCCGTGTGCAGATGGAGGTGTGCAGAGGGCGGTGTGCAGATGGAGGTGTGCAGTGGGCGGTGTGCAGGAGGTGTGCAGAGGGTGGCGTGCAGATGGCGTGGTACAGAATGAGGTGTGCAGGTGGAGGAGTGCAGAGGGCGGTGTGCAGAGGGAGGTGTGCAGAGGGCGGTGTGCAGACGGCGTGGTACAGAATGAGGTGTGCAGATGGAGGTGTGCAGAGGGCGGTGTGCAGAGGGAGGTGTGCAGGTGGAGGTGTGTAGAGCGCGGTGTGCAGAGGGCGGTGTGCAGATGGAGGTGTGCAGAGGGCGGTGTGCAGATGGAGGTGTGCAGAGGGCGGTGTGCAGACGGCGGTGTGCAGATGGAGGTGTGCGGTGTACAGATGGAGGTTTGCAGAGGGCGGTGTGCAGAGGGCGGTGTGCAGACGGCGTGGTACAGAATGAGGTGTGCAGAGGGAGGTGTGCAGGTGGAGGTGTGTAGAGCGCGGTGTGCAGAGGGCGGTGTGCAGATGGAGGTGTGCAGAGGGCGGTGTGCAGATGGAGGTGTGCAGACGGCGGTGTGCAGATGGAGGTGTGCGGTGTACAGATGGAGGTTTGTAGAGGGCGGTGTGCAGAGGGAGGTGTGCAGATGGGCGGTGTGCAGATGGGCGGTGTGCAGATGGGCGGTGTGCAGAGGGCGGTGTGCAGATGGCGTGGTACAGAATGAGGTGTGCAGAGGGCGGTGTGCAGGTGGCGGTGTGCAGAGGGCGGTGTGCAGAGGGCGGTGTGCAGATGGGCGGTGTGCAGATGGGCGGTGTGCTGAGGGCGGTGTGCAGAGGGAGGTGTGCAGGTGGAGGTGTGCAGAGCGCGGTGTGCAGAGGGCGGTGTGCAGATGGAGGTGTGCAGAGGGCGGTGTGCGCAGGGCGGTGAGCAGAGGGCGGTGTGCAGATGGAGGTGTGCGGTGTACAGATGGAGGTGTGCAGAGGGCGGTGTGCAGATGGAGGTGTGCGGTGTACAGATGGAGGTTTGCAGAGGGCGATGTGCAGAGGGCGGTGTGCAGATGGGCGGTGTGCAGACGGCGGTGTGCAGAGGGAGGTGTGCAGATGGGCGGTGTGCAGATGGCATGGTACAGAATGAGGTGTGCAGAGGGCGGTGTGCAGAGGGAGGTGTGCAGGTGGAGGTGTGCAGGTGGAGGTGTGCAGAGGGCGGTGTGCAGAGGGAGTTGTGCGGTGAACAGATGGAGGTGTGCAGAGGACGGTGTGCAGAGGGCGGTGTGCAGATGGGCGGTGTGCAGATGGGCGGTGTGCAGATGGGCGGTGTGCTGAGGGCGGTGTGCAGATGGAGGTGTGCAGAGGGCTGTGTGCAGATGGAGGTTTGCGGAGGGCAGTGTGCAGATGGAGGTGTGCAGAGGGCGGTGTGCACAGGGCGGTGAGCAGAGGGCAGTGTGCAGATGGGCGGTGTGCTGAGGGCGGTGTGCAGATGGAGGTGTGCAGAGGGCGGTGTGCAGATGGAGGTTTGCGGTGTGCAGATGGAGGTTTGCATAGGGCGGTGTGCAGGTGGAGGTGTGCAGAGGGCGGTGTGCAGATGGGCGGTGTGCAGAGGGAGGTGTGCAGAGGGCGGTGTGCAGATGGAGGTGTGCAGAGGGAGGTGTGCAGAGGGAGGTGGGCGGTGTGCAGTGGGCGGTGTGCAGTGGGTGGTGTGCAGAGGGCAGTTTGCAGAGGGAGGTGTGCAGAGGGCGGCGTGCAGACGGCGGCGTGCAGTGTACAGAGGGCGGTGTGCAGAGGGCGGTGTGCAGAGGGCGGTGTGCAGAGGGCCGTGTGCAGGTGGAGGTGTGCAGGTGGAGGTGTGCAGAGGGCGGTGTGCAGATGGAGGTGTGCAGAGGGCGGCGTGCAGATGGCGTGGTACAGAATGAGGTGTGCAGATGGAGGTGTGCAGAGGGAGGTGTGCAGGTGGAGGAGTGCAGAGGGCGGTGTACAGAGGGAGGTGTGCAGAGGGAGGTGTGCAGAGGGCTGTGTGCAGATGGCGTGGTACAGAATGAGGTGTGCAGAGGGAGGTGTGTAGAGCGCGGTGTGCAGAGGGCGGTGTGCAGATGGAGGTGTGCAGAGGGCGGTGTGCAGATGGAGGTGTGCAGAGGGCGGTGTGCAGATGGAGGTGTGCGGTGTACAGATGGAGGTTTGCAGAGGGCGGTGTGCAGAGGGCGGTGTGCAGATGGGCGGTGTGCAGAGGGCGGTGTGCAGATGGCGTGGTACAGAATGAGGTGTGCAGAGGGCGGTGTGCAGATCGAGGTGTGCAGGTGGAGGTGTGCAGAGGGCGGTGTGCAGATGGAGTTGTGCGGTGTGCAGAGGGCAGTGTGCAGAGGGCGTTGTGCAGATGGGCGGTGTGCAGATGGGCGGTGTGCTGAGGGCGGTGTGCAGATGGAGTTGTGCAGAGGGCGGTGTGCAGATGGAGGTGTGCGGTGTGCAGAGGGCGGTGTGCAGAGGGCGGTGTGCAGATGGAGTTGTGCGGTGTGCAGAGGGCGGTGTGCAGAGGGCGGTGTGCAGATGGGCGGTGTGCTGAGGGCGGTGTGCAGAGGGAGGTGTGCAGGTGGAGGTGTGCAGAGCGCGGTGTGCAGAGGGCGGTGTGCAGAGGGCGGTGTGCAGATCGAGGTGTGCAGGTGGAGGTGTGCAGAGGGCGGTGTGCAGATGGAGTTGTGCGGTGTGCAGAGGGCAGTGTGCAGAGGGCGTTGTGCAGATGGGCGGTGTGCAGATGGGCGGTGTGCTGAGGGCGGTGTGCAGATGGAGTTGTGCAGAGGGCGGTGTGCAGATGGAGGTGTGCGGTGTGCAGAGGGCGGTGTGCAGATGGAGTTGTGCGGTGTGCAGAGGGCGGTGTGCAGAGGGCGGTGTGCAGATGGGCGGTGTGCTGAGGGCGGTGTGCAGAGGGAGGTGTGCAGGTGGAGGTGTGCAGAGCGCGGTGTGCAGAGGGCGGTGTGCAGAGGGCGGTGTGCAGATGGAGGTGTGCAGATGGCGGTGTGCGCAGGGCGGTGAGCAGAGGGCGGTGTGCAGATGGAGGTGTGCGGTGTACAGATGGAGGTGTGCAGAGGGCGGTGTGCAGACGGCGGTGTGCAGTGTACAGATGGAGGTTTGCAGAGGGCGATGTGCAGAGGGCTGTGTGCAGATGGGCGGTTTGCAGAGGGAGGTGTGCAGATGGGCGGTGTGCAGAGGGCGGTGTGCAGAGGGCGGTGTGCAGATGGCATGGTACAGAATGAGGTGTGCAGAGGGCGGTGTGCAGAGGGCGGTGTGCAGAGGGCGGTGTGCAGAGGGAGGTGTGCAGAGGGCGGTGTGCAGATGGAGTTGTGCGGTGTACAGATGGAGGTGTGCAGAGGACGGTGTGCAGATGGGCGGTGTGCTGAGGGAGGGGTGGAGGTGTGCAGAGCGCGGTGTGCAGAGGGTGGTGAGCAGAGGACGGTGTGCAGATGGAGGTGTGCGGTGTACAGATGGAGGTGTGCAGAGGGCGGTGTGCAGAGGGAGGTGTGCAGATGGGCGGTGTGCAGATGGCATGGTACAGAATGAGGTGTGCAGATGGAGGTGTGCAGAGGGTGGTGTGCAGAGGGCGGTGTGCAGAGGGCGGTGTGCAGAGGGAGGTGTGCAGGTGGAGGTGTGCAGAGGGCGGTGTGCAGAGGGCGGTGTGCAGATGGAGTTGTGCGGTGTACAGATGGAGGTGTGCAGAGGGCGGTGTGCAGAGGGCGTTGTGCAGAGGGCGGTGTGCAGAGGGCGGTGTGCAGATGGGCGGTGTGCAGATGGAGGTGTGCAGAGGGCGGTGTGCAGATGGAGGTTTGCGGAGGGCAGTGTGCAGATGGAGGTGTGCAGAGGGCGGTGTGCACAGGGCGGTGAGCAGAGGGCAGTGTGCAGATGGGCGGTGTGCAGATGGGCGGTGTGCTGAGGGCGGTGTGCAGATGGAGGTGTGCAGAGGGCGGTGTGCAGATGGAGGTTTGCGGTGTGCAGATGGAGGTGTGCAGAGAGTGGAGTGCAGAGGGCGGTGTGCAGAGGGCGGTGTGCAGGTGGAGGTGTGCAGAGGGCGGTGTGCAGATGGGCGGTGTGCAGAGGGAGGTGTGCAGAGGGCGGTGTGCAGATGGAGGTGTGCAGAGGGTGGTGTGCAGAAGGCGGTGTGCGGTGTGCAGAGGGCCGTGTGCAGGTGGAGGTGTGCAGGTGGAGGTGTGCAGAGGGCGGTGTGCAGATGGAGGTGTGCAGTGGGCGGTGTGCAGGAGGTGTGCAGAGGGCGGCGTGCAGATGGCGTGGTACAGAATGAGGTGTGCAGAGGGAGGTGTGCAGAGGGCGGTGTGCAGAGGGCGGTGTGCAGAGGGCGGTGTGCAGAGGGCGGTGTGCAGAGGGCGTGGTACAGAATGAGGTGTGCAGATGGAGGTGTGCAGAGGGCGGTGTGCAGAGGGAGGTGTGCAGGTGGAGGTGTGTAGAGGGCGGTGTGCAGAGGGTGGTGTGCAGATGGAGGTGTGCAGAGGGCGGTGTGCAGATGGAGGTGTGCAGAGGGCGGTGTGCAGACGGCGGTGTGCAGATGGAGGTGTGCGGTGTACAGATGGAGGTTTGCAGAGGGCGGTGTGCAGAGGGCGGTGTGCAGTCGGCGTGGTACAGAATGAGGTGTGCAGATGGAGGTGTGCAGAGGGCGGTGTGCAGAGGGAGGTGTGCAGGTGGAGGTGTGCAGAGGGCGGTGTGCAGATGGAGGTGTGCAGAGGGCGGTGTGCAGATGGAGGTGTGCAGAGGGCGGTGTGCAGATGGAGGTGTGCGGTGTACAGATGGAGGTTTGCAGAGGGCGGTGTGTAGAGGGAGGTGTGCAGATGGGCGGTGTGCAGATGGGCGGTGTGCAGATGGGAGGTGTGCAGATGGGCGGTGTGCAGAGGGCGGTGTGCAGATGGAGTTGTGCGGTGTGCAGAGGGCGGTGTGCAGAGGGCGTTGTGCAGAGGGCGTTGTGCAGAGGGCGTGCAGATGGGCGGTGTGCAGATGGGCGGTGTGCTGAGGGCGGTGTGCAGAGGGAGGTGTGCAGGTGGAGGTGTGCAGAGCGCGTTGTGCAGAGGGCGGTGTGCAGAGGGAGGTGTGCAGAGGGAGGTGTGCAGAGGGAGGTGTGCAGAGGGCGGTGTGCGCAGGGCGGTGAGCAGAGGGCGGTGTGCAGATGGAGGTGTGCGGTGTACAGATGGAGGTGTGCAGAGGGCGGTGTGCAGATGGAGGTGTGCGGTGTACAGATGGAGGTTTGCAGAGGGCGATGTGCAGAGGGCGGTGTGCAGATGGGCGGTGTGCGCAGGGCGGTGAGCAGAGGGCGGGGTACAGAATGAGGTGTGCAGATGGAGGTGTGCAGAGGGCGGTGTGCAGAGGGAGGTGTGCAGGTGGAGGTGTGCAGAGGGCGGTGTGCAGATGGAGGTGT
Organism: Taudactylus pleione; assembly: GCA_031769625.1. Taxonomy (NCBI): domain Eukaryota; kingdom Metazoa; phylum Chordata; class Amphibia; order Anura; family Myobatrachidae; genus Taudactylus; species Taudactylus pleione. Next base: position 121,755 of record JAUIMM010000469.1, read on the forward strand.
GCAGAGGGCGGTGTGCAGATGGAGGTGTGCGGTGTGCAGGTGGAGGTGTGCAGAGGGCGGTGTGCAGAGGGCGGTGTGCAGAGGGAGGTGTGCAGAGGGAGGTGTGCAGATGGGCGGTGTGCAGATGGGCGGTGTGCAGATGGGAGGTGTGCAGATGGGCGGTGTGCAGAGGGCGGTGTGCAGATGGAGTTGTGCGGTGTGCAGAGGGCGGTGTGCAGAGGGCGTTGTGCAGAGGGCGTTGTGCAGATGGGCGGTGTGCAGATGGGCGGTGTGCTGAGGGCGGTGTGCAGAGGGAGGTGTGCAGGTGGAGGTGTGCAGAGCGCGTTGTGCAGAGGGCGGTGTGCAGAGGGAGGTGTGCAGATGGAGGTGTGCAGAGGGCGGTGTGCGCAGGGCGGTGAGCAGAGGGCGGTGTGCAGATGGAGGTGTGCGGTGTACAGATGGAGGTGTGCAGAGGGCGGTGTGCAGATGGAGGTGTGCGGTGTACAGATGGAGGTTTGCAGAGGGCGATGTGCAGAGGGCGGTGTGCAGATGGGCGGTGTGCAGAGGGCGGTGTGCAGAGGGAGGTGTGCAGATGGGCGGTGTGCAGAGGGCGGTGTGCAGAGGGCGGTGTGCAGATGGCATGGTACAGAATGAGGTGTGCAGATGGAGGTGTGCAGAGGGCGGTGTGCAGATGGAGTTGTGCTGTGTACAGATGGAGGTGTGCAGAGGACGGTGTGCAGAGGGCCGTGTGCAGAGGGCGTTGTGCAGAGGGCGGTGTGCAGATGGGCGGTGTGCTGAGGGCGGTGTGCAGATGGAGGTGTGCAGAGGGCTGTGTGCAGATGGAGGTTTGCGGAGGGCAGTGTGCAGATGGAGGTGTGCAGAGGGCGGTGTGCACAGGGCGGTGTGCAGAGGGCGGTGTGCAGAGGGCGGTGTGCAGATGGGCGGTGTGCTGAGGGCGGTGTGCAGATGGAGGTGTGCAGAGGGCGGTGTGCAGATGGAGGTTTGCGGTGTGCAGATGGAGGTGTGCAGAGGGAGGTGTGCAGATGGGCGGTGTGCAGATGGGAGGTGTGCAGATGGGCGGTGTGCAGAGGGTGGTGTGCAGATGGAGTTGTGCGGTGTGCAGAGGGCGGTGTGCAGAGGGCGTTGTGCAGAGGGCGTTGTGCAGAGGGCGTGCAGATGGGCGGTGTGCAGATGGGCGGTGTGCTGAGGGCGGTGTGCATGTGCAGGTGGAGGTGTGCAGAGCGCGTTGTGCAGAGGGCGGTGTGCAGAGGGAGGTGTGCAGAGGGAGGTGTGCAGAGGGCGGTGTGCGCAGGGCGGTGAGCAGAGGGCGGTGTGCAGATGGAGGTGTGCGGTGTACAGATGGAGGTGTGCAGAGGGCGGTGTGCAGATGGAGGTGTGCGGTGTACAGATGGAGGTTTGCAGAGGGCGATGTGCAGAGGGCGGTGTGCAGATGGGCGGTGTGCGCAGGGCGGTGAGCAGAGGGCGGGGTACAGAATGAGGTGTGCAGATGGAGGTGTGCAGAGGGCGGTGTGCAGAGGGAGGTGTGCAGGTGGAGGTGTGCAGAGGGCGGTGTGCAGATGGAGGTGTGCAGAGGGCGGTGTGCAGATGGAGGTGTGCGGTGTGCAGGTGGAGGTGTGCAGAGGGCGGTGTGCAGAGGGCGGTGTGCAGAGGGCGGTGTGCAGATGGGCGGTGTGCAGATGGGCGGTGTGCAGATGGGCGGTGTGCAGATGGGAGGTGTGCAGATGGGCGGTGTGCAGAGGGCGGTGTGCAGATGGAGTTGTGCGGTGTGCAGAGGGCGGTGTGCAGAGGGCGTTGTGCAGAGGGCGTTGTGCAGATGGGCGGTGTGCAGATGGGCGGTGTGCTGAGGGCGGTGTGCAGAGGGAGGTGTGCAGGTGGAGGTGTGCAGAGCGCGTTGTGCAGAGGGCGGTGTGCAGAGGGAGGTGTGCAGATGGAGGTGTGCAGAGGGCGGTGTGCGCAGGGCGGTGAGCAGAGGGCGGTGTGCAGATGGAGGTGTGCGGTGTACAGATGGAGGTGTGCAGAGGGCGGTGTGCAGATGGAGGTGTGCGGTGTACAGATGGAGGTTTGCAGAGGGCGATGTGCAGAGGGCGGTGTGCAGATGGGCGGTGTGCAGAGGGCGGTGTGCAGATGGCATGGTACAGAATGAGGTGTGCAGATGGAGGTGTGCAGAGGGCGGTGTGCAGATGGAGTTGTGCTGTGTACAGATGGAGGTGTGCAGAGGACGGTGTGCAGAGGGCCGTGTGCAGAGGGCGTTGTGCAGAGGGCGGTGTGCAGATGGGCGGTGTGCTGAGGGCGGTGTGCAGATGGAGGTGTGCAGAGGGCTGTGTGCAGATGGAGGTTTGCGGAGGGCAGTGTGCAGATGGAGGTGTGCAGAGGGCGGTGTGCACAGGGCGGTGAGCAGAGGGCGGTGTGCAGATGGGCGGTGTGCTGAGGGCGGTGTGCAGATGGAGGTGTGCAGAGGGCGGTGTGCAGATGGAGGTGTGCGGTGTACAGATGGAGGTTTGCAGAGGGCGATGTGCAGAGGGCGGTGTGCAGATGGGCGGTGTGCGCAGGGCGGTGAGCAGAGGGCGGGGTACAGAATGAGGTGTGCAGATGGAGGTGTGCAGAGGGCGGTGTGCAGAGGGAGGTGTGCAGGTGGAGGTGTGCAGAGGGCGGTGTGCAGATGGAGGTGTGCAGAGGGCGGTGTGCAGATGGAGGTGTGCGGTGTGCAGGTGGAGGTGTGCAGAGGGCGGTGTGCAGAGGGCGGTGTGCAGAGGGAGGTGTGCAGAGGGAGGTGTGCAGATGGGCGGTGTGCAGATGGGCGGTGTGCAGATGGGAGGTGTGCAGATGGGCGGTGTGCAGAGGGCGGTGTGCAGATGGAGTTGTGCGGTGTGCAGAGGGCGGTGTGCAGAGGGCGTTGTGCAGAGGGCGTTGTGCAGATGGGCGGTGTGCAGATGGGCGGTGTGCTGAGGGCGGTGTGCAGAGGGAGGTGTGCAGGTGGAGGTGTGCAGAGCGCGTTGTGCAGAGGGCGGTGTGCAGAGGGAGGTGTGCAGATGGAGGTGTGCAGAGGGCGGTGTGCGCAGGGCGGTGAGCAGAGGGCGGTGTGCAGATGGAGGTGTGCGGTGTACAGATGGAGGTGTGCAGAGGGCGGTGTGCAGATGGAGGTGTGCGGTGTACAGATGGAGGTTTGCAGAGGGCGATGTGCAGAGGGCGGTGTGCAGATGGGCGGTGTGCAGAGGGCGGTGTGCAGAGGGAGGTGTGCAGATGGGCGGTGTGCAGAGGGCGGTGTGCAGAGGGCGGTGTGCAGATGGCATGGTACAGAATGAGGTGTGCAGATGGAGGTGTGCAGAGGGCGGTGTGCAGATGGAGTTGTGCTGTGTACAGATGGAGGTGTGCAGAGGACGGTGTGCAGAGGGCCGTGTGCAGAGGGCGTTGTGCTGAGGGCGGTGTGCAGATGGAGGTGTGCAGAGGGCTGTGTGCAGATGGAGGTTTGCGGAGGGCAGTGTGCAGATGGAGGTGTGCAGAGGGCGGTGTGCACAGGGCGGTGTGCAGAGGGCGGTGTGCAGAGGGCGGTGTGCAGATGGGCGGTGTGCTGAGGGCGGTGTGCAGATGGAGGTGTGCAGAGGGCGGTGTGCAGATGGAGGTTTGCGGTGTGCAGATGGAGGTGTGCAGAGGGAGGTGTGCAGATGGGCGGTGTGCAGATGGGAGGTGTGCAGATGGGCGGTGTGCAGAGGGTGGTGTGCAGATGGAGTTGTGCGGTGTGCAGAGGGCGGTGTGCAGAGGGCGTTGTGCAGAGGGCGTTGTGCAGAGGGCGTGCAGATGGGCGGTGTGCAGATGGGCGGTGTGCTGAGGGCGGTGTGCATGTGCAGGTGGAGGTGTGCAGAGCGCGTTGTGCAGAGGGCGGTGTGCAGAGGGAGGTGTGCAGAGGGAGGTGTGCAGAGGGCGGTGTGCGCAGGGCGGTGAGCAGAGGGCGGTGTGCAGATGGAGGTGTGCGGTGTACAGATGGAGGTGTGCAGAGGGCGGTGTGCAGATGGAGGTGTGCGGTGTACAGATGGAGGTTTGCAGAGGGCGATGTGCAGAGGGCGGTGTGCAGATGGGCGGTGTGCGCAGGGCGGTGAGCAGAGGGCGGGGTACAGAATGAGGTGTGCAGATGGAGGTGTGCAGAGGGCGGTGTGCAGAGGGAGGTGTGCAGGTGGAGGTGTGCAGAGGGCGGTGTGCAGATGGAGGTGTGCAGAGGGCGGTGTGCAGATGGAGGTGTGCGGTGTGCAGGTGGAGGTGTGCAGAGGGCGGTGTGCAGAGGGCGGTGTGCAGAGGGCGGTGTGCAGATGGGCGGTGTGCAGATGGGCGGTGTGCAGATGGGCGGTGTGCAGATGGGAGGTGTGCAGATGGGCGGTGTGCAGAGGGCGGTGTGCAGATGGAGTTGTGCGGTGTGCAGAGGGCGGTGTGCAGAGGGCGTTGTGCAGAGGGCGTTGTGCAGATGGGCGGTGTGCAGATGGGCGGTGTGCTGAGGGCGGTGTGCAGAGGGAGGTGTGCAGGTGGAGGTGTGCAGAGCGCGTTGTGCAGAGGGCGGTGTGCAGAGGGAGGTGTGCAGATGGAGGTGTGCAGAGGGCGGTGTGCGCAGGGCGGTGAGCAGAGGGCGGTGTGCAGATGGAGGTGTGCGGTGTACAGATGGAGGTGTGCAGAGGGCGGTGTGCAGATGGAGGTGTGCGGTGTACAGATGGAGGTTTGCAGAGGGCGATGTGCAGAGGGCGGTGTGCAGATGGGCGGTGTGCAGAGGGCGGTGTGCAGATGGGCGGTGTGCAGAGGGCGGTGTGCAGAGGGCGGTGTGCAGATGGCATGGTACAGAATGAGGTGTGCAGATGGAGGTGTGCAGAGGGCGGTGTGCAGATGGAGTTGTGCTGTGTACAGATGGAGGTGTGCAGAGGACGGTGTGCAGAGGGCCGTGTGCAGAGGGCGTTGTGCAGAGGGCGGTGTGCAGATGGGCGGTGTGCTGAGGGCGGTGTGCAGATGGAGGTGTGCAGAGGGCTGTGTGCAGATGGAGGTTTGCGGAGGGCAGTGTGCAGATGGAGGTGTGCAGAGGGCGGTGTGCACAGGGCGGTGAGCAGAGGGCGGTGTGCAGATGGGCGGTGTGCTGAGGGCGGTGTGCAGATGGAGGTGTGCAGAGGGCGGTGTGCAGATGGAGGTTTGCGGTGTGCAGATGGAGGTGTGCAGAGGGTGGAGTGCAGAGGGCTGTGTGCAGAGGGCGGTGTGCAGATGGGCGGTGTGCAGATGGGCGGTGTGCAGAGGGCGGTGTGCAGATGGAGGTGTGCAGAGGGAGGTGTGCAGAGGGCGGTGTGCAGAGGGAGGTGGGCGGTGTGCAGGAGGTGTGCAGTGGGCGGTGTGCAGAGGGCAGTGTGTAGAGGGAGGCTTGCAGAGGGAGGCGTGCAGAGGGCGGCGTGCAGTGTACAGAGGGCGGTGTGCAGAGGGCGGTGTACAGAGGGCGGTGTGCAGATGGAGGTGTGCAGAGTGCGGTGTGCAGAGGGCAGTGTGCAGAGGGCGGTGTGCAGAAGGCGGTGTGCGGTGTGCAGGGGGCCGTGTGCAGGTGGAGGTGTGCAGGTGGAGGTGTGCAGAGGGCGGTGTGCAGTGGGCGGTGTGCAGGAGGTGTGCAGAGGGCGGTGTGCAGAGGGCGGCGTGCAGATGGCGTGGTACAGAATGAGGTGTGCAGAGGGAGGTGTGCAGGTGGAGGAGTGCAAAGGGCGGTGTACAGAGGGAGGTGTGCAGAGGGCTGTGTGCAGATGGAGGTTTGCGGAGGGCAGTGTGCAGATGGAGGTGTGCAGAGGGCGGTGTGCACAGGGCGGTGTGCAGAGGGCGGTGTGCAGAGGGCGGTGTGCAGATGGGCGGTGTGCTGAGGTTGGTGTGCAGATGGAGGTGTGCAGAGGGCGGTGTGCAGATGGAGGTTTGCGGTGTGCAGATGGAGGTGTGCAGAGGGTGGAGTGCAGAGGGCTGTGTGCAGAGGTCGGTGTGCAGGTGGAGGTGTGCAGATGGGCGGTGTGCAGAGGGAGGTGTGCAGAGGGCGGTGTGCAGATGGAGGTGTGCAGAGGGCGGTGTGCAGAGGGAGGTTGGCGGTGTGCAGGAGGTGTGCAGTGGGCGGTGTGCAGAGGGCAGTGTGTAGAGGGAGGCTTGCAGAGGGAGGCGTGCAGTGTACAGAGGGCGGTGTGCAGAGGGCGGTGTACAGAGGGCGGTGTGCAGAGGGCGGTGTGCAGATGGAGGTGTGCAGAGGGCAGTGTGCAGAGGGCGGTGTGCAGAGGGTGTTGTGCAGAAGGCGGTGTGCGGTGTGCAGAGGGCCGTGTGCAGGTGGAGGTGTGCAGGTGGAGGTGTGCAGAGGGCGGTGTGCAGATGGCGGTGTGCAGGAGGTGTGCAGAGGGCGGTGTGCAGAGGGCGGCGTGCAGATGGCGTGGTACAGAATGATGTGTGCAGATGGAGGTGTGCAGAGGGAGGTGTGCAGGTGGAGGAGGGCGGTGTACAGAGGGAGGTGTGCTGAGGGAGGTGTGCAGAGGGCGGTGTGCAGATGGCGTGGTACAGATTGAGGTGTGCAGATGGATGTGTGCAGAGGGCGGTGTGCAGAGGGAGGTGTGCAGGTGGAGGTGTGTAGAGCGCGGTGTGCAGAGGGCGGTGTGCAGAGGGCGGTGAGCAGAGGGCGGTGTGCAGATGGAGGTGTGCAGACGGCGGTGTGCAGATGGAGGTGTGCGGTGTACAGATGGAGGTTTGCAGAGGGCGGTGTGCAGATGGGCAGTGTGCTGAGGGCGGTGTGCAGAGGGAGGGGTGGAGGTGTGCAGAGCGCGGTGTGCAGATGGAGGTGTGCGGTGTACAGATGGAGGTGTGCAGAGGGCGGTGTGCAGACGGCGGTGTGCAGAGGGCGGTGTGCAGAGGGAGGTGTGCAGATGGGCGGTGTGCAGAGGGCGGTGTGCAGATGGCATGGTACAGAATGAGGTGTGCAGAGGGTGGTGTGCAGAGGGTGGTGTGCAGAGGGCGGTGTGCAGAGGGCGGTGTGCAGAGGGAGGTGTGCAGGTGGAGGTGTGCAGAGGGCGGTGTGCAGAGGGCGGTGTGCAGATGGAGTTGTGCGGTGTACAGATGGAGGTGTGCAGAGGGCGGTGTGCAGAGGGCGTTGTGCAGAGGGCGGTGTGCAGAGGGCGGTGTGCAGATGGAGGTTTGCGGAGGGCAGTGTGCAGATGGAGGTGTGCACAGGGCGGTGTGCACAGGGCGGTGAGCAGAGGGCAGTGTGCAGAGGGCGGTGTGCAGAGGGCGGTGTGCAGATGGGCGATGTGCTGAGGGCGGTGTGCAGATGGAGGTGTGCAGAGGGCGGTGTGCAGATGGAGGTTTGCGGTGTGCAGATGGAGGTGTGCAGAGAGTGGAGTGCAGAGGGCGGTGTGCAGAGGGCGGTGTGCAGGTGGAGGTGTGCAGAGGGCGGTGTGCAGATGGGCGGTGTGCTGAGGGAGGTGTGCAGAGGGCGGTGTGCATATGGAGGTGTGCAGAGGGTGGTGTGCAGAAGGCGGTGTGCGGTGTGCAGAGGGCCGTGTGCAGAGGGCGGTGTGCAGTGGGCGGTGTGCAGGAGGTGTGCAGAGGGCGGTGTGCAGAGGGCGGCGTGCAGATGGCGTGGTACAGAATGAGGTGTGCAGAGGGAGGTGTGCAGGTGGAGGAGTGCAAAGGGCGGTGTACAGAGGGAGGTGTGCAGAGGGCTGTGTGCAGATGGAGGTTTGCGGAGGGCAGTGTGCAGATGGAGGTGTGCAGAGGGCGGTGTGCACAGGGCGGTGTGCAGAGGGCGGTGTGCAGAGGGCGGTGTGCAGATGGGCGGTGTGCTGAGGTTGGTGTGCAGATGGAGGTGTGCAGAGGGCGGTGTGCAGATGGAGGTTTGCGGTGTGCAGATGGAGGTGTGCAGAGGGTGGAGTGCAGAGGGCTGTGTGCAGAGGTCGGTGTGCAGGTGGAGGTGTGCAGATGGGCGGTGTGCAGAGGGAGGTGTGCAGAGGGCGGTGTGCAGATGGAGGTGTGCAGAGGGCGGTGTGCAGAGGGAGGTTGGCGGTGTGCAGGAGGTGTGCAGTGGGCGGTGTGCAGAGGGCAGTGTGTAGAGGGAGGCTTGCAGAGGGAGGCGTGCAGTGTACAGAGGGCGGTGTGCAGAGGGCGGTGTACAGAGGGCGGTGTGCAGAGGGCGGTGTGCAGATGGAGGTGTGCAGAGGGCAGTGTGCAGAGGGCGGTGTGCAGAGGGTGTTGTGCAGAAGGCGGTGTGCGGTGTGCAGAGGGCCGTGTGCAGGTGGAGGTGTGCAGGTGGAGGTGTGCAGAGGGCGGTGTGCAGATGGCGGTGTGCAGGAGGTGTGCAGAGGGCGGTGTGCAGAGGGCGGCGTGCAGATGGCGTGGTACAGAATGATGTGTGCAGATGGAGGTGTGCAGAGGGAGGTGTGCAGGTGGAGGAGGGCGGTGTACAGAGGGAGGTGTGCTGAGGGAGGTGTGCAGAGGGCGGTGTGCAGATGGCGTGGTACAGATTGAGGTGTGCAGATGGATGTGTGCAGAGGGCGGTGTGCAGAGGGAGGTGTGCAGGTGGAGGTGTGTAGAGCGCGGTGTGCAGAGGGCGGTGTGCAGAGGGCGGTGAGCAGAGGGCGGTGTGCAGATGGAGGTGTGCAGACGGCGGTGTGCAGATGGAGGTGTGCGGTGTACAGATGGAGGTTTGCAGAGGGCGGTGTGCAGATGGGCAGTGTGCTGAGGGCGGTGTGCAGAGGGAGGGGTGGAGGTGTGCAGAGCGCGGTGTGCAGATGGAGGTGTGCGGTGTACAGATGGAGGTGTGCAGAGGGCGGTGTGCAGACGGCGGTGTGCAGAGGGCGGTGTGCAGAGGGAGGTGTGCAGATGGGCGGTGTGCAGAGGGCGGTGTGCAGATGGCATGGTACAGAATGAGGTGTGCAGAGGGTGGTGTGCAGAGGGTGGTGTGCAGAGGGCGGTGTGCAGAGGGCGGTGTGCAGAGGGAGGTGTGCAGGTGGAGGTGTGCAGAGGGCGGTGTGCAGAGGGCGGTGTGCAGATGGAGTTGTGCGGTGTACAGATGGAGGTGTGCAGAGGGCGGTGTGCAGAGGGCGTTGTGCAGAGGGCGGTGTGCAGAGGGCGGTGTGCAGATGGAGGTTTGCGGAGGGCAGTGTGCAGATGGAGGTGTGCACAGGGCGGTGTGCACAGGGCGGTGAGCAGAGGGCAGTGTGCAGAGGGCGGTGTGCAGAGGGCGGTGTGCAGATGGGCGATGTGCTGAGGGCGGTGTGCAGATGGAGGTGTGCAGAGGGCGGTGTGCAGATGGAGGTTTGCGGTGTGCAGATGGAGGTGTGCAGAGAGTGGAGTGCAGAGGGCGGTGTGCAGAGGGCGGTGTGCAGGTGGAGGTGTGCAGAGGGCGGTGTGCAGATGGGCGGTGTGCTGAGGGAGGTGTGCAGAGGGCGGTGTGCATATGGAGGTGTGCAGAGGGTGGTGTGCAGAAGGCGGTGTGCGGTGTGCAGAGGGCCGTGTGCAGGTGGAGGTGTGCAGGTGGAGGTGTGCAGAGGGCGGTGTGCAGATGGAGGTGTGCAGTGGGCGGTGTGCAGGAGGTGTGCAGAGGGTGGCGTGCAGATGGCGTGGTACAGAATGAGGTGTGCAGGTGGAGGAGTGCAGAGGGCGGTGTGCAGAGGGAGGTGTGCAGAGGGCGGTGTGCAGACGGCGTGGTACAGAATGAGGTGTGCAGATGGAGGTGTGCAGAGGGCGGTGTGCAGAGGGAGGTGTGCAGGTGGAGGTGTGTAGAGCGCGGTGTGCAGAGGGCGGTGTGCAGATGGAGGTGTGCAGAGGGCGGTGTGCAGATGGAGGTGTGCAGAGGGCGGTGTGCAGACGGCGGTGTGCAGATGGAGGTGTGCGGTGTACAGATGGAGGTTTGCAGAGGGCGGTGTGCAGAGGGCGGTGTGCAGACGGCGTGGTACAGAATGAGGTGTGCAGAGGGAGGTGTGCAGGTGGAGGTGTGTAGAGCGCGGTGTGCAGAGGGCGGTGTGCAGATGGAGGTGTGCAGAGGGCGGTGTGCAGATGGAGGTGTGCAGACGGCGGTGTGCAGATGGAGGTGTGCGGTGTACAGATGGAGGTTTGTAGAGGGCGGTGTGCAGAGGGAGGTGTGCAGATGGGCGGTGTGCAGATGGGCGGTGTGCAGATGGGCGGTGTGCAGAGGGCGGTGTGCAGATGGCGTGGTACAGAATGAGGTGTGCAGAGGGCGGTGTGCAGGTGGCGGTGTGCAGAGGGCGGTGTGCAGAGGGCGTTGTGCAGATGGGCGGTGTGCAGATGGGCGGTGTGCTGAGGGCGGTGTGCAGAGGGAGGTGTGCAGGTGGAGGTGTGCAGAGCGCGGTGTGCAGAGGGCGGTGTGCAGATGGAGGTGTGCAGAGGGCGGTGTGCGCAGGGCGGTGAGCAGAGGGCGGTGTGCAGATGGAGGTGTGCGGTGTACAGATGGAGGTGTGCAGAGGGCGGTGTGCAGATGGAGGTGTGCGGTGTACAGATGGAGGTTTGCAGAGGGCGATGTGCAGAGGGCGGTGTGCAGATGGGCGGTGTGCAGACGGCGGTGTGCAGAGGGAGGTGTGCAGATGGGCGGTGTGCAGATGGCATGGTACAGAATGAGGTGTGCAGAGGGCGGTGTGCAGAGGGAGGTGTGCAGGTGGAGGTGTGCAGGTGGAGGTGTGCAGAGGGCGGTGTGCAGAGGGAGTTGTGCGGTGAACAGATGGAGGTGTGCAGAGGACGGTGTGCAGAGGGCGGTGTGCAGAGGGCGGTGTGCAGATGGGCGGTGTGCAGATGGGCGGTGTGCTGAGGGCGGTGTGCAGATGGAGGTGTGCAGAGGGCTGTGTGCAGATGGAGGTTTGCGGAGGGCAGTGTGCAGATGGAGGTGTGCAGAGGGCGGTGTGCACAGGGCGGTGAGCAGAGGGCAGTGTGCAGATGGGCGGTGTGCTGAGGGCGGTGTGCAGATGGAGGTGTGCAGAGGGCGGTGTGCAGATGGAGGTTTGCGGTGTGCAGATGGAGGTTTGCATAGGGCGGTGTGCAGGTGGAGGTGTGCAGAGGGCGGTGTGCAGATGGGCGGTGTGCAGAGGGAGGTGTGCAGAGGGCGGTGTGCAGATGGAGGTGTGCAGAGGGAGGTGTGCAGAGGGAGGTGGGCGGTGTGCAGTGGGTGGTGTGCAGAGGGCAGTGTGTAGAGGGAGGCTTGCAGAGGGAGGTGTGCAGAGGGCGGCGTGCAGACGGCGGCGTGCAGTGTACAGAGGGCGGTGTGCAGAGGGAGGTGTGCAGAAGGCGGTGTGCAGAGGGCCGTGTGCAGGTGGAGGTGTGCAGAGGGCGGTGTGCAGATGGAGGTGTGCAGAGGGCGGCGTGCAGATGGCGTGGTACAGAATGAGGTGTGCAGATGGAGGTGTGCAGAGGGAGGTGTGCAGGTGGAGGAGTGCAGAGGGCGGTGTACAGAGGGAGGTGTGCAGAGGGAGGTGTGCAGAGGGCTGTGTGCAGATGGCGTGGTACAGAATGAGGTGTGCAGAGGGAGGTGTGTAGAGCGCGGTGTGCAGAGGGCGGTGTGCAGATGGAGGTGTGCAGAGGGCGGTGTGCAGATGGAGGTGTGCAGAGGGCGGTGTGCAGATGGAGGTGTGCGGTGTACAGATGGAGGTTTGCAGAGGGCGGTGTGCAGAGGGCGGTGTGCAGATGGGCGGTGTGCAGAGGGCGGTGTGCAGATGGCGTGGTACAGAATGAGGTGTGCAGAGGGCGGTGTGCAGATCGAGGTGTGCAGGTGGAGGTGTGCAGAGGGCGGTGTGCAGATGGAGTTGTGCGGTGTGCAGAGGGCAGTGTGCAGAGGGCGTTGTGCAGATGGGCGGTGTGCTGAGGGCGGTGTGCAGATGGAGTTGTGCAGAGGGCGGTGTGCAGATGGAGGTGTGCGGTGTGCAGAGGGCGGTGTGCAGATGGAGTTGTGCGGTGTGCAGAGGGCGGTGTGCAGAGGGCGGTGTGCAGATGGGCGGTGTGCTGAGGGCGGTGTGCAGAGGGAGGTGTGCAGGTGGAGGTGTGCAGAGCGCGGTGTGCAGAGGGCGGTGTGCAGATCGAGGTGTGCAGGTGGAGGTGTGCAGAGGGCGGTGTGCAGATGGAGTTGTGCGGTGTGCAGAGGGCAGTGTGCAGAGGGCGTTGTGCAGATGGGCGGTGTGCAGATGGGCGGTGTGCTGAGGGCGGTGTGCAGATGGAGTTGTGCAGAGGGCGGTGTGCAGATGGAGGTGTGCGGTGTGCAGAGGGCGGTGTGCAGAGGGCGGTGTGCAGATGGAGTTGTGCGGTGTGCAGAGGGCGGTGTGCAGAGGGCGGTGTGCAGATGGGCGGTGTGCTGAGGGCGGTGTGCAGAGGGAGGTGTGCAGGTGGAGGTGTGCAGAGCGCGGTGTGCAGAGGGCGGTGTGCAGATGGAGGTGTGCAGATGGCGGTGTGCGCAGGGCGGTGAGCAGAGGGCGGTGTGCAGATGGAGGTGTGCGGTGTACAGATGGAGGTGTGCAGAGGGCGGTGTGCAGACGGCGGTGTGCAGTGTACAGATGGAGGTTTGCAGAGGGCGATGTGCAGAGGGCTGTGTGCAGATGGGCGGTTTGCAGAGGGAGGTGTGCAGATGGGCGGTGTGCAGAGGGCGGTGTGCAGAGGGCGGTGTGCAGATGGCATGGTACAGAATGAGGTGTGCAGAGGGCGGTGTGCAGAGGGCGGTGTGCAGAGGGAGGTGTGCAGAGGGCGGTGTGCAGATGGAGTTGTGCGGTGTACAGATGGAGGTGTGCAGAGGACGGTGTGCAGAGGGCGGTGTGCAGATGGGCGGTGTGCTGAGGGCGGTGTGCAGATGGAGGTGTGCAGAGGGCTGTGTGCAGATGGAGGTTTGCGGAGGGCAGTGTGCAGATGGAGGTGTGCAGAGGGCGGTGTGCACAGGGCAGTGTGCAGAGGGCAGTGTGCAGAGGGCGGTGTGCAGATGGGCGGTGTGCTGAGGGCGGTGTGCAGAGGGCGGTGTGCAGATGGAGGTTTGCGGTGTGCAGAGGGTGGAGTGCAGAGGGCTGTGTGCAGAGGGCGGTGTGCATAGGGCGGTGTGCAGGTGGAGGTGTGCAGAGGGCGGTGTGCAGATGGAGGTTTGCGGTGTGCAGATGGAGGTGTGCAGAGGGTGGAGTGCAGAGGGCGGTGTGCATAGGGCGGTGTGGAGGTGTGCAGAGGGCGGTGTGCAGATGGGCGGTGTGCAGAGGGAGGTGTGCAGAGGGAGGTGTGCAGATGGAGGTGTGCAGAGGGCGGTGTGCAGAGGGAGGTGGGCGGTGTGCAGGAGGTGTGCAGTGGGCGGTGTGCAGTGGGTGGTGTGCAGAGGGCAGTGTGTAGAGGGAGGCTTGCAGAGGGAGGCGTGCAGAGGGCGGCGTGCAGTGTACAGAGGGCGGTGTGCAGAGGGCGGTGTGCAGAGGGCGGTGTGCAGAGGGCGGTGTGCAGAGGGCCGTGTGCAGAGGGCCGTGTGCAGGTGGAGGTGTGCAGGTGGAGGTGTGCAGAGGGCGGTGTGCAGATGGAGGTGTGCAGTGTGCAGAGGGCGGTGTGCAGAGGGCGGCGTGCAGATGGCGTGGTACAGAATGAGGTGTGCAGATGGAGGTGTGCAGAGGGCAGTGTACAGAGGGAGGTGTGCAGAGGGCGGTGTGCAGATTGCGTGGTACAGAATGAGGTGTGCAGATGGATGTGTGCAGAGGGCGGTGTGCAGAGGGAGGTGTGCAGGTGGAGGTGTGTAGAGCGCGGTGTGCAGAGGGCGGTGTGCAGATGGAGGTGTGCAGAGGGCGGTGAGCAGAGGGCGGTGTGCAGATGGAGGTGTGCAGAGGGCGGTGTGCAGACGGCGGTGTGCAGATGGAGGTGTGCGGTGTACAGATGGAGGTTTGCAGAGGGCGGTGTGCAGATGGGCAGTGTGCAGAGGGAGGTGTGCAGATGGGCGGTGTGCAGATGGGCGGTGTGCAGATGGCGTGGTACAGAATGAGATGTGCAGAGGGCGGTGTGCAGGTGGAGGTGTGCAGGTGGAGGTGTGCAGAGGGCGGTGTGCAGAGGGCGGTGTGCAGATGGAGTTGTGCGGTGTGCAGAGGGCGTTGTGCAGATGGGCGGTGTGCAGATGGGCGGTGTGCTGAGGGCGGTGTGCAGATGGAGTTGTGCAGAGGGCGGTGTGCAGATGGAGGTGTGCGGTGTGCAGAGGGCGGTGTGCAGAGGGAGGTGTGCAGATGGGCAGTGTGCAGAGGACGGTGTGCAGATGGCGTGGTACAGAATGAGGTGTGCAGAGGGCGGTGTGCAGAGGGAGGTGTGCAGAGGGCGGTGTGCAGGTGGTGGTGTGCAGAGGGTGGTGTGCAGAGGGTGGTGTGCAGAGGGCGGTGTGCAGATGGAGTTGTCCGGTGTGCAGAGGGCGGTGTGCAGAGGGCGTTGTGCAGATGGGCGTTGTGCAGATGGGCGGTGTGCTGAGGGCGGTGTGCAGAGGGAGGTGTGCAGGTGGAGGTGTGCAGAGGGCGGTGTGCGCAGGGCGGTGAGCAGAGGGCGGTGTGCAGATGGAGGTGTGCGGTGTACAGATGGAGGTGTGCAGAGGGCGGTGTGCAGATGGAGGTGTGCGGTGTACAGATGGAGGTTTGCAGAGGGCGATGTGCAGAGGGCGGTGTGCAGATGGGCAGTGTGCAGAGGGCGGTGTGCAGAGGGAGGTGTGCAGATGGGCGGTGTGCAGAGGGCGGTGTGCAGATGGCATGGTACAGAATGAGGTGTGCAGAGGGCGGTGTGCAGAGCGCGGTGTGCAGAGGGCTGTGTGGAGGTGTGCAGGTGGAGGTGTGCAGAGGGCGGTGTGCAGAGGGCGGTGTGCAGATGGAGTTGTGCGGTGTACAGATGGAGGTGTGCAGAGGGCGTTGTGCAGAGGGCGTTGTGCAGAGGGCGTTGTGCAGAGGGCGTTGTGCAGAGGGCGGTGTGCAGATGGGCGGTGTGCAGATGGAGGTGTGCAGAGGGCTGTGTGCAGATGGAGGTTTGCGGAGGGCAGTGTGCAGATGGAGGTGTGCAGAGGGCGGTGTGCACAGGGCGGTGAGCAGAGGGCAGTGTGCAGAGGGCGGTGTGCAGATGGGCGGTGTGCAGATGGAGGTGTGCAGAGGGCGGTGTGCAGATGGAGGTTTGCGGTGTGCAGAGGGTGGAGTGCAGAGGGTGGAGTGCAGAGGGCGGTGTGCAGAGGGCGGTGTGCAGAGGGCGGTGTGCAGAGGGCGGTGTGCAGAGGGCGGTGTGCAGATGGGCGGTGTGCAGAGGGAGGTGTGCAGAGGGCGGTGTGCAGATGGAGGTGTGCAGAGGGAGGTGGGCGCTGTGCAGGAGGTGTGCAGTGGGCGGTGTGCAGAGGGCAGTTTGTAGAGGGAGGCGTGCAGAGGGCGGCGTGCAGTGTACAGAGGGCGGTGTGCAGAGGGCGGTGTACAGAGGGCGGTGTGCAGATGGAGGTGTGCAGAGGGCGGTGTGCAGAGGGTGGTGTGCAGAAGGCGGTGTGCGGTGTGCAGAGGGCCGTGTGCAAGTGAAGGTGTGCAGAGGGCGCTGTGCAGGAGGTGTGCAGAGGGCGGCGTGCAGATGGCGTGGTACAGAATGAGGTGTGCAGGTGGAGGAGTGCAGAGGGCGGTGTACAGAGGGAGGTGTGCAGAGGGAGGTGTGCAGAGGGCGGTGTGCAGATGGCGTGGTACAGAATGAGGTGTGCAGATGGAGGTGTGCAGAGGGCGGTGTGCAGAGGGAGGTGTGCAGGTGGAGGTGTGTAGAGCGCGGCGTGCAGAGGGCGGTGTGCAGATGGAGGTGTGCAGAGGGCGGTGAGCAGATGGAGGTGTGCAGACGGCGGTGTGCAGATGGAGGTGTGCGGTGTACAGATGGAGGTTTGCAGAGGGCGGTGTGCAGATGGGCAGTGTGCAGAGGGAGGTGTGCAGATGGGCGGTGTGCAGATGGGCGGTGTGCAGAGGGCGGTGTGCAGATGGCGTGGTACAGAATGAGGTGTGCAGAGGGTGGTGTGCAGAGGGAGGTGTGCAGGTGGAGGTGTGCAGAGGGCGGTGTGCAGATGGAGTTGTGCGGTGTGCAGAGGGCGGTGTGCAGAGGGCGGTGTGCAGATGGGCGGTGTGCAGATGGGCGGTGTGCTGAGGGCGGTGTGCTGAGGGCGGTGTGCAGATGGAGTTGTGCAGAGGGCGGTGTGCAGATGGAGGTGTGCGGTGTGCAGAGGGCGGTGTGCAGATGGAGGTGTGCATAGGGCGGTGTGCAGATGGGCGGTGTGCAGATGGGCAGTGTGCAGAGGGCAGTGTGCAGAGGGCGGTGTGCAGAGGGTGGTGTGCAGAAGGCGGTGTGCGGTGTGCAGAGGGCCGTGTGCAAGTGAAGGTGTGCAGAGGGCGGTGTGCAGATGGAGGTGTGCAGTGGGCGGTGTGCAGGAGGTGTGCAGAGGGCGGCGTGCAGATGGCGTGGTACAGAATGAGGTGTGCAGGTGGAGGAGTGCAGAGGGCGGTGTACAGAGGGCGGTGTGCAGATGGCGTGGTACAGAATGAGGTGTGCAGATGGAGGTGTGCAGAGGGCGGTGTGCCGAGGGAGGTGTGCAGGTGGAGGTGTGTAGAGCGCGGCGTGCAGAGGGCGGTGTGCAGATGGAGGTGTGCAGAGGGCGGTGAGCAGATGGAGGTGTGCATAGTCATTAGGGAGCGGCGTGTGATAGAGTCACTGATAAAGGGAAGTATAGACCGTATACAGCTACAGTCATTAGGGAGGGGCGTGTGATAGAGACACTGATAAAGGGAAGTATAGAGCGTATACAGGTACAGTCATTAGGGAGGGGCGTGTGATAGAGACACTGATAAAGGGAAGTATAGAGCGTATACAGGTACAGTCATTAGGGAGGGGCGTGTGATAGAGACACTAATAAAGGGAAGTATAGACCGTATACAGCTACAGTTATTAGGGAGGGGCGTGTGATAGAGACACTGATAAAGGGAAGTATAGAGCGTATACAGCTACAGTCATTAGGGAGGGGCGTGTGATAGAGACACTGATAAAGGGAAGTATAGACCGTATACAGCTACAGTCATTACGGAGGGGCGTATGATAGAGACACTAATAAAGGGAAGTATATACCGTATACAGCTACAGTCATTAGGGAGGGGCGTGTGATAGAGTCACTAATAAAGGGAAGTATAGAGACTGTATACAGGTACAGTAATTAGGGAGGGGCGTGTGATAGAGACACTAATAAAGGGAAGTATAGACCGTATACAGCTACAGTAATTAGGGAGGGGCGTGTGATAGAGACACTAATAAAGGGAAGTATAGAGACCGTATACAGGTACAGTCATTAGGGAGAGTCGTGTGATAGAGACACTAATAAAGGGAAGTATAGACCGTATACAGCTACAGTCATTAGGGAGGGGTGTGTGATACAGACAAAGGGAAGTATAGAGACCGTATACAGCTACAGTCATTAGGGAGGGGCGTGTGATAGAGACACTGATAAAGGGAAGTATAGAGACCGTATACAGGTACAGTCATTAGGGAGGGGCGTGTGATAGAGACACTAATAAAGGGAAGTATAGACCGTATACAGCTACAGTCATTAGGGAGGGGTGTGTGATAGAGACACTGATAAAGGGAAGTATAGACCGTATACAGCTACAGTCATTAGGGAGGGGCGTGTGATAGAGACACTGATAAAGGGAAGTATAGAGACCGTATACAGGTACAGTCATTAGGGAGGGGCGTGTGATAGAGACACTAATAAAGGGAAGTATAGACCGTATACAGCTACAGTCATTAGGGAGGGGCGTGTGATAGAGACACTAATAAAGGGAAGTATAGAGACCGTATACAGCTACAGTCATTAGGGAGGGGCGTGTGATGGGATTGGGGATCTTGTGTTGTTGTGCTATTGTTCTCCAACTTATCATTTATTTGTAATTATTCTGGATGGCTACAAATTGTGCCTCTTCCTCAGTGTCAGTCATACTACACCTATTCCATACAGGCCCCCATCCCCTCTGTGCCCCCCACCACCATCAGTCCGTTTCCTGTCCATGCTGGGGACGGTGTGACGGATGTTACTGGGTGCCCCATATATCTCACTGGTATTAATTTCTACAGAATTCTCACCAATATTGGCTCAGACTATAACATGGCGGCCTCCTCTGTGTTTAGGTGACAGACTCGCTTTGGTGTACTGTGCAGCATGAAATAAAATTATACCTGGTATTAATTAACCTGACGCTGCGAGGGCTGATAGTCATCTCCTTCCCATGCTGAGTGATGTGAGGGTGGCTGCCTGCACGGTCCCTCCTATATACAATGAGATAACCCAGGGGACTGAGTTACTGTGCGTTTATACCACCGGGGCTTGAGGGGACATAACAAATACGTAGCATTCTGCGTTTTTTTTCCTGGGGATTTATTTTATTATATTGAACCTTGTTTTTTACTGCCTGAGTTTGCTGACCTTCATATTACCGTACATGGCTGCTTTTGGCCCGGCTACACCCATGCATGCTTGTACGCAGACCAGGCATCTCTACAGTCTGCACTAAACCAGGCCCCAGGAATCTGCTCTGTACGATCGGATAGGTGGATCTATAGGAGAGGTTTCATTCAGTATCTGATCTAGAAGACAGACCTAGGGGTCTATTTACTAAGCAGACAGAGTGAAAAGTGATCAGAAAGTGATAAGGTACCAGCCAATCAGCTCCCAACTGTCATTTTTCAAACACAGCCTGTGAGATGACAGTTGGGAGCTGATTGGCTGGCACCTTATCACTTTCTTATCACTTTTCACTCTGTCTCCTAACACTGCTTAGTAAATAGACCCCCTAGTATCCATGTTTAATAAAGACTTGAGGTATTTTTGTTTCACGCGAGTTACCCGTGGTGGCATAGCTCGTTACCCTGTGCCTGAGAAGATGCCACACCTGGATGCTGTTTAATGAATGAACTCTGTCTCTTTCCATGAAACCAGACACCTCAAACTTCAAGGAACAACTTCTTTCATGTCCTGCCAGACGCTCCTGGGAAGTGCTGGCTCTGCAGGAGGCACTGAGAGGGCAGCTAATGATCAGATTGTGTGCATGGGGTTACCCTGGCACAACCACGTCACATAGCCTTTTATCATGTCACTCTCATTGTCACCTTACATTGGAAGAGCAGCTCTGGCTTCTGGGGTGAAACTGATCATAAATAAAAAGTGAGAGGTAATAAGGTGGGAAGCTGCCTGCCAGACCTGTGTGTGGTGTGTATTGCTGTATTCTGCTCACCAGGTGGCGCCCTTTCACTGCTATCACTTATTTCATTGTAATGTTAGTTAGACATTGATGTAAATGAACTCAATCTGTAGCTGTGTAATGTGAGATGCAATCTGGCAGGAACATGACAAATCATTTTAATAAGACAAATGCTGTTCATTTTTCTTTATATATTCCTCTGAATGATTCATGTCCAATCGTTTTTAACTTTTAAGTAATGCACTTAAAATAGGTTTTGTTTTCTTCATGCGTGCCATCACCACAATCATGACCGTTGTCCAGCCAGTCTCTCCTTACAGCACATAGCGGGTCTTTCTCAGGTCATTCCTTTCCCTACGTCTTCCAACCAGTCCTTATATCAGGGAGAGGAGTGACCTCCAACCAGTCCTTATATCAGGGAGAGCAGTGACCTCCAACCAGTCCTTATATCATCGAGAGGAGTTTCCTCCAACCAGTCCTTATATCAGGGAGAGGAGAATCCTCCAACCAGTTCTTATATCAGGGAGAGGAATGTCCTCCGACCAATCTTTATATCAGGGAGAGGAGTGTCCTCCAACCAGTCCTTATATCAGAGAGAGGAGTGTCCTCCGACCAGTCCTTATATCAGGGAGAGGAGCGTCCTCCGACCAGTTCTTATATCAGGGAGAGGAGCATCCTCCGACCAGTTCTTATATCAGGGAGAGGAGTGTCCTCCGACCAATCTTTATATCAGGGAGAGGAGTGTCCTCCGACCAGTCCTTATATCAGAGAGAGGAGTGTCCTCCGACCAGTCCTTATATCAGGGAGAGGAGTGTCCTCCGACCAGTCCTTATATCAGGGAGAGGAGTGTCCTCCGACCAGTTCTTATATCAGTGAGAGGAGTGTCCTCCGACCAGTCCTTCTATCTGTCCTTATACCTGGAGACGAGTATTCTCCAACCAGTCCTTCTATCAGGGAAAGGAGTGTCCTCCGACCAGTCCTTCTATCTGTCCTTCTATCAGGGAGAGGAGTATTCCCAAACCAGTCCTTCTATCTGTCCTTATATCATGGAGAGGAGTGTTCTCCAACCAGTCCTTATATCAGGGAGAGGAGTGTTCTCCAACCAGTCTTCTATCTGTCCTTATATCAGAGAGAGGAGTATTCTCCAACCAGTCCTTATATCTGTCCTTCCATCAGGGAGAGGAGTATTCTCCAACCAGTCCTTCTATCTGTCCTTATATCAGGGAGAGGAGTATTCTCCAACCAGTCCTTTTATCTATCCTTATATCAGGGAGAGGAGTGTTCCCCAACCAGTCCTTCTATCTATCCTTATATCAGGGAGAGGAGTATTCTTCAACCATTCCTTCTATCTGTCCTTATATCATGGAGAGGAGTGTTCTCCAACCAGTCCTTCTATCTGTCCTTATATCTGGAGAGGAGTATTCTCCAACCAGTCCTTGTATCTGTCCTTCCATCAGGGAGAGGAGTTTTCCCGAACCAGTCCTTCTATCTGTCCTTATATCATGGAGAGGAGTGTTCTCCAATCAGTCCTTCTATCTGTCCTTATATCATGGAGAGGAGTATTCTCCAACCAGTCCTTATATCTGTCCTTCCATCAGGGAGAGGAGTATTCTCCAACCAGTCCTGCTATCTGTCCTTATATCATGGAGAGGAGTGTTCTCCAACCAGTCCTTCTATCTGTCCTTATATCAGAGAGAGGAGTATTCTCCAACCAGTCCTTATATCTGTCCTTCCATCAGGGAGAGGAGTATTCTCCAACCAGTCCTTCTATCTGTCCTTATATCAGGGAGAGGAGTATTCTCCAACCAGCCCTTCTATCTAGCCTTATATCAGGGAGAGGAGTGTTCCCCAACCAGTCCTTCTATCTATCCTTGTATCAGGGAGAGGAGTATTCTCCAACCAGTCCTTCTATCTGTCCTTATATAATGGAGAGGAGTATTCTCCAACCAGTCCTTCTATCTGTCCTTATCTCTGGGAGAGGAGTGTTCTCCAACCAGTCCTTCTATCTGTCCTTATATCAGGGAGAGGAGTGTTCCCCAACCAGTCCTTCTATCATGGAGAGGAGTGTTCTCCAACCTGTCCTTCT
This sequence comes from Taudactylus pleione, assembly GCA_031769625.1. Taxonomy (NCBI): domain Eukaryota; kingdom Metazoa; phylum Chordata; class Amphibia; order Anura; family Myobatrachidae; genus Taudactylus; species Taudactylus pleione. The sequence goes on from JAUIMM010000469.1 coordinate 143,034, forward strand.
ATCTGTCCTTATATCAGAGAGAGGAGTATTCTCCAACCAGTCCTTATATCTATCCTTCCATCAGGGAGAGGAGTATTCTCCAACCAGTCCTTCTATCTGTCCTTATATCATGGAGAGGAGTATTCTCCAACCTGTCCTTCTATCTATCCTTATATCAGGGAGAGGAGTATTCTCCAACCAGTCCTTCTATCTATCCTAATATCAGGGAGAGGAGTATTCTCCAACCAGTCCTTATATCTGTCCTTCCATCAGGGAGAGGAGTTTTCCCAAACCAGTCCTTCTATCTGTCCTTATCTCAGGGAGAGGAGTGTTCTCCAACCAGTCCTTCTATTTGTCCTCATATCAGGGAGAGGAGTGTTCTCCAACCACTCCTTCTATATGTCCTTATATCAGAGAGAGGAGTGTTCTCCAACCAGTCCTTCTATCTATCCTTATATCAGAGAGTGGAGTGTTCTCCAACCAGCCCTTCTATCTTTCCTTATATCAGAGAGAGGAGTATTCTCCAACCAGTCCTTATATCTGTCCTTCCATCAGGGAGAGGTGTATTCTCCAACCAGTCCTTCTATCTGTCCTTATAACAGGGAGAGGAGTGTTCCCCAACCAGTCCTTCTATCTGTCCTTATATCAGGGAGAGGAGTATTCTCCAACCAGTCCTTCTATCTGTCCTTATATCAGGGAGAGGAGTATTCTCCAACCAGTCCTTCTATCTGTCCTTATCTCAGGGAGAGGAGTGTTCTCCAACCAGTCCTTCTATCTGTCCTTATATCAGGGAGAGGAGTGTTCCCAAACCAGTCCTTCTATCTGTCCTTATATCAGTGAGTGGAGTTCTCCCAGAATATTCCTGTCCGTAAATCCATGAGTGGAGTGTTCCCTGACCTGTCCTGCCCTTATATCACTGAGTAGAGTTTTTCCCCGACCAGTCCTGTCCTGATGTCAGTGAGTGGAATATTCCGCGACCAGTCCTGTCCTCTTGTCAGTGAATGGAGTATTCCCTTTTGTCATTGTCCTGTGAGTAATATAGATAAGTGTTTTTCTGTCCTTTTAAAGGAAAATATAGTTTGACGTTGAATTCTATTACAATTATTACCCTTCTTATGTTTCCAGTTTGATGTCTGGTAATATTTAGCTTTCCTTTGTTAATGTATTACATGTAGCCAGCGAACCCCTCTATTAGACAGGACGATGGGGCTGGTGAGACAGGAAAAGGTTCACTTTCCCACACATTCATCACACTCATCACACATGGGTCAGTAACCTCATATCAGGCAACAGGCAGCGATGGTCTCCGACTCGTATCAGGCGACAGGCAGCGATGGTCTCCGCCTCGTATCAGGCGACAGGCAGCGATGGTCTCAGCCTCGTATCAGGCTACAGGCAGTGATGGTCTCAGCCTTGTATCAGGGGACAGGCAGCGATGGTCTCCGCCTCGTTTCAGGCGACAGGCAGTGATGGTCTGAGCCTCGTATCAGGCTACAGGCAGTGATGGTCTCAGCCTCGTATCAGGCAACAGGCAGTGATGGTCTCAGCCTCGTATCAGGCAACAGGCAGTGATGGTCTCAGCCTCGTATCAGGCAACAGGCAGCGATGGTCTCAGCCTCATATCTGGCGACATGCAGCGATGGTCTGAGCCTCGTATCAGGCAACAGGTAGCGATGGTCTCTGCCTCGTATCAGGGGACAGGCAGCGATGGTCTCCGCCTCGTATCAGGCGACAGGCAGCGATGGTCTCCGCCTCGTATCAGGCGACAGGCAGCGATGGTCTCAGCCTCATATCAGGGGACAGGCAGCGATGGTCTCAGCCTCGTATCAGGGGACAGGCAGTGATGGTCTCCACCTCGTTTCAGGTGACAGGCAGCTATGGTCTGAGCCTCGTATCAGGCTACAGGCAGTCATGGTCTCAGCCTCGTTCAGGCAACAGGCAGCGATGGTCTCTGTCTCGTATCAGGCAACAGGCTGCGATGGTCTCCGCCTCGTATCAGGGGACAGGCAGGGATGGTCTCCGCCTCGTATCAGGCGACAAGCAGCGATGGTCTCAGCTTCGTATCAGGTGACAGGCAGCGATGGTCTCCGCCTCGTATCGGACGACAGGCAGCGATGGTCTGAGCCTCGTATCAGGCAACAGGTAGCGATGGTCTCAGCCTCGTATCAGGCGACAGGCAGCGATGGTCTCAGCCTTGTATCAGGCGACAGGCAGCGATGGTCACAGCCTCATATCAGGCGACACGTAGAGATGGTCGCAGCCTCATCTGATGTTAAACAGATCCGATTTTTATCAGTATACAGCCACACTGGGACATTGGACCTCATTCAGAGTCGGTCGTTGCGGCCGCTCGGTCGTACGCAGCCGATGTTCTCTAAACTGCGCATGTGTAAAATTCGCAATGCATTTGCGCAAACTAGCTGTTACGATTAGAAATTTCTCTCTCCTTGAACACAGTCAGGTCGGTAGTTTGAGTGACAGATTGAGGCGTTTGTGGGTGGTAACAGGGGAAGGTGCTTGAAAACGGGGGAGTGTAGATCTGAACGCAGGCGTGCCTAATTATACGAACGGCGTTTTATGGGAGTGCATAATTAACAAAGTAGTGTCATAGCACACGTGACATGGGAGGGTTTTACACTGACATGATCGTAGAGCTTAAGAGAGGGTATGGTCAGCCTTAAGCTCTGCGATCAGCTCCGATGGGTGCCGATGGTCGCGATTAATCCTTATATCCCAGGAGATGACGTGTGTTGTGATCGAGAAGGGGGCGTGATTTAGTCTTACGACCGCTTCTTACCCTCGGTCGTTCAGCTAACGATCTCATCTTAGCGACGCAACTTGTGATCGCTTCATTTGCATATCCGGCCCCTTTCTCCTACGACCGAGCGGCCGCAACGACCGGCTCTGAATGAGGCCCAATGTCACTACAGATGTAATTGGAATTCTATCATTCTAATACAAAGACTAATCATATTACAGCTTTGTATGTCTGTGCATGGACAATTACTATAACAATACTAAAACTGCAGTGATTGGTAATTGTTACAAGCTAATATTGTAACTACACTGGTCGAGTGTTGTATTATTGTGTGTGAATTTTTTATTACCATATTAGATTTGTTAATCTGACTTCCAGCGCTGCTTTAATTTATATATACATGTAATAAAGGAGGCCCTGCACTTTAATGGAACAGGAATGCTGTATAATATAGACTCTCTCCATAAGCCGAGCTCTCTGCCAATCCCGCTACTTGCTTCTGGGCCTCCTCGGCTAACATGTAGATGTGTTTGTACGCAGTGTGAGGCACCGTCACTTAGTACTGAAGCCCGAGGTGTTGTGTGCCTCGATTTCTGCGAGCTGTGGGTGGGGTTAGAGATAAAGGGGCCATCCTCCTTGTTTGGTGCCTCACAGCACTTTGGGATATAGTTTACCGGTGCCTCTGCCTCAGGGAGGTTCTGATGTAGCGGCACATGAAACCATTGCTGGATCTATATGCTGTATACACTGAACACAGACAGGAGGCACCAGAGGAACAACATGTGTCAGTGTGATGTGTAATACATGTCCGGCCACGCTGACTGCGCTGTGCGTGCCTCCTATCACCGGTTATTATTTTCATTTATTTTTTTAAATCCTAATCTGCCGGCCGTGGTTTAGGATGCGGGCTGTACTTTCACAGAGATATGTCAGTGTGCAGCAGGCAATTTAGGAATAACTGATGTTAACCTCTGCCATTCAACGGACAGTAAAATACTAAAGACCCCCTGCTGGCAGTACTACATATTATCACACATGTATAGAGTGTAATCCTGTGTACGAGGCCTCCTGTCCTCTCTGCCTGCTATTCCCCACTCTGGCTCTTCACTACTTTTGCTCCCAGTTATAAAGCACAGTGGAAAACCCTTGCGCTGTATACATCGTAATCACACCCTGGATGTCTGTTCTCTTTCTCTAGGCACAAGTAGCGGGGTCTCCTCATTCCTCACCAAGCCATGGTGCCAATCGCTCCATGCCCATGCCAGTCCACTCCACGTCTGCCAGCTCCACACCTACCCATGTTCCTCAGGACTCCATAGCCGGACTAGGAGATGTACAGGAGGCATTTGCACACGATAAGTGTTTGCCGGTTGCGTGACTAGTATAGAGGTGACATTACTATCAGAGTCAATGTAACGGAACATGATTGTGGTCCCCGCTCCTCCTTAGCTGTATGTGGGTCCAGCACGGACACCGTACACCACTCGGCCTCAGCCGGGACCAACAAACGATTCCAGGCAGCTCTCTTGTGTCTATGACTCATATTCATAACCAATTGTAGTGCTTACACGTGAGATCAATGCTGTGTCCGAGGCATGAGGCACTGATTCTTGGTGGTGGATGACGTTTTATGTTTTGACTGGCTTTCAGGTACCAGGAGAATACAATGAACTACCCGAGTAGTTGGAAGGTTCCGTATCCGTAAAGCATTGGTGGTTCAGTGGTAGAAT
>JAUIMM010000469.1:152500-250000 GCA_031769625.1 Taudactylus pleione
TGATGGTGCCCTTGGAATGGAGTGGGGGGTGGATGAATGAGGTGCTGATCTCTCTCTCTCTCTCTCACAGTAGATGATGGTGCCCTTGGAATGGGGGGGGGTGGATGAATGAGGCGCAGATCTCTCTCACAGTTGATGATGGTGCCCTTGGAATGGGGTGGGGGGTTGATGAATGAGGCGCTGATCTCTCTCTCTCTCACAGTAGATGATGGTGCCCTTGGAATGGGGGGGGTGGATGAATGAGGTCCTGATCACTCTCTCTCACAGTAGATGATGGTGCCCTTGGAATGGAGTGGGGGGGGTGGATGAATGAGGTGCTGATCTCTCTCTCTCTCTCTCACAGTAGATGATGGTGCCCTTGGAATGGGGGGGGTGGATGAATGAGGTGCTGATCTCTCTCTCTCACAGTAGATGATGGTGCCCTTGGAATGGAGTGGGGGGGTGGATGAATGAGGTGCTGATCTCTCTCTCTCTCTCTCTCTCTCTCACAGTAGATGATGGTGCCCTTGGAATGGGGGGGGTGGAAGAATGAGGTGCTGATCTCTCTCTCACAGTAGATGATGGTGCCCTTGGAATGGGGGGGTGGATGAATGAGGTGCTGATCGCTCTCTCTCTCACAGTAGATGATGGTGCCCTTGGAATGGGGTGGGGGGGTGGATGCAGGGCTGCCATTACGAATTGTGGGGCCCGGGACTGTCAAATTAGGCAGGGCCCCCATATATATATATATATATATATATATATATATGTATATATATCGCGCATTAAAGGTGTATCTAATCTATATTAAAGTAATTAATACACTATCTGGTTCTTTGAATGTACCACTCAGTCCCCCCTCCCCAGTACTTACTCCCTCTCATAGGGATTACAGGTGCCACTGCGACTGCTGCTGCTGCTCTCCCGGCTCCGCTCCATAGTCCATACAATGACAGGCGCCGCGTTGTTCTACTACCTGCATTTCCGGCTGATCAGGGTCTCGGCCGGCTGCTACTGTATCTGATGGTGGCCCGCTGCCAGTAAAAGCAGCAGAGCGCAGGAGAGGAGCGCCGCTGATGCTAATCAGCGCTCCGCTCGGTTGCTTAATAGGAACAGGGGACAGTGGAGAAGATGCCCCCTTTGAGGCATGGGGTATTGTGGGTGGTTAGAGCGGGGGGGCAGGGGCGCTGTAGGAGCGGGCGGGCCCCCCCCTTTCTGCAGAGTGTCCGGGACTGCAGCACCAGCAGTCCCCCCCTGATGGCGGCTCTGGGTGGATGAATGGGGTGCTGATCTCTCTCTCTCTCTCTCTCTCTCTCACAGTAGATGATGGTGCCCTTGGAATGGGGGGGGGGTGGATGAATGAGGCGCTGATCTCTCTCTCTCTCTCACTCTCACAGTAGATGATGGTGCCCTTGGAATGGGGTGGGGGGTGGATGAATGAGGTCCTGATCTCTCTCTCTCTCACAGTAGATGATGGTGCCCTTGGAATGGAGTGGGGGGTGGATGAATGAGGTGCTGATCTCTCTCTCTCTCTCTCACAGTAGATGATGGTGCCCTTGGAATGGGGGGGGTAGATGAATGAGGCGCAGATCTCTCTCACAGTAGATGATGGTGCCCTTGGAATGGGGTGGGGGGTTGATGAATGAGGCGCTGATCTCTCTCTCTCTCACAGTAGATGATGGTGCCCTTGGAATGGGGGGGGGTGGATGAATGAGGTCCTGATCACTCTCTCTCACAGTAGATGATGGTGCCCTTGGAATGGAGTGGGGGGGGTGGATGAATGAGGTGCTGATCTCTCTCTCTCTCTCTCTCTCTCTCTCTCTCTCTCTCACAGTAGATGATGGTGCCCTTGGAATGGGGGGGGTGGATGAATGAGGTGCTGATCTCTCTCTCTCACAGTAGATGATGGTGCCCTTGGAATGGAGTGGGGGGGTGGATGAATGAGGTGCTGATCTCTCTCTCTCTCTCTCTCTCTCTCTCACAGTAGATGATGGTGCCCTTGGAATGGGGGGGGTGGAAGAATGAGGTGCTGATCTCTCTCTCACAGTAGATGATGGTGCCCTTGGAATGGGGGGGGGTGGATGAATGAGGTGCAGATCTCTCTCACAGTAGATGATGGTGCCCTTGGAATGGGGTGGGGGGTGGATGAATGAGGTGCTGATCTCTCTCTCTCTCACAGTAGATGATGGTGCCCTTGGAATGGGGGGGGGGTGGATGAATGAGGTGCAGATCTCTCTCACAGTAGATGATGGTGCCCTTGGAATGGAGTGGGGGGGGTGGATGAATGAGGTGCTGATCTCTCTCTCTCTCTCACAGTAGATGATGGTGCCCTTGGAATGGAGTGGGGGGGTGGATGAATGAGGTGCAGATCTCTCTCACAGTAGATGATGGTTCCCTTGGAATGTGGTGGGGGGGTGGATGAATGAGGTGCTGATCTCTCTCTCACAGTAGATGATGGTGCCCTTTGAATGGGGGGGGGTGGATGAATGAGGTGCTGATCTCTCTCACAGTAGATGATGGTGCGCTTGGAATGGGGTGGGGGGGATGAATGAGGTGCTGATCTCTCTCTCACAGTAGATGATGGTGCCCTTGGTATGGGGTGGGGGGGTGGATGAATGAGGTGCTGATCTCTCTCTCTCACAGTAGATGATGGTGCTCTTGGAATGGGGTGGGGGGGTGGATGAATGAGGTGCTGATTCTCTCTCACAGTAGATGATGGTGCCCTTGGAATGGGGTGGGGGGGGTGAATGAGGTGCTGATCTCTCTCACAGTAGATGATGGTGCCCTTGGAATGGGATGGTGGGGGATGAATGAGGTGCTGATCTCTCTCTCTCTCACAGTAGATGATGGTTCCCTTGGAATGGGGTGGGGGGGGATGAATGAGGTGCTGATCTCTCTCTCTGACAGTAGATGATGGTGCTCTTGGAATGGGGTGGGGGGGTGAATGAATGAGGTGCTGATTCTCTCTCACAGTAGATGATGGTGCCCTTGGAATGGGATGGGGGGGTGGATGAATGAGGTGCTGATCTCTCTCACAGTAGATTATGGTGCCCTTGGAATGGGGTGGGGGGGGATGAATGAGGTGCTGATCTCTCTCTCTCTCTCACAGTAGATGATGGTTCCCTTGGAATGGGGTGGGGGGGATGAATGAGGTGCTGATCTCTCTCTCTCACAGTAGATGGTGCCCTTGTAATGAGGTGGGGGGGTGGATGAATGAGGTGCTGATCTCTCTCTCTCACAGCAGACGATGGTGCCCTTGGAATGGGGGAGGGTGGTGGATGAATGAGGTGCTGATCTCTCTCTCACAATAGATGATGGTGCCCTTGGAATGGGGTGGGGGGGATGAATGAGGTGCTGATCTCTCTCTCTCACAGTAGATGATGGTGCCCTTGGAATGGGGTGGGGGGATGAATGAGGTGCTGATCTCTCTCTCTCACAGTAGATGAAGGTGCCCTTTGAATGGGGGGGGTGGATGAATGAGGTGCTGATCTCTCACAGTAGATGATGGTGCACTTGGAATGGGGTGGGGGGGGATGAATGAGGTGCTGATCTCTCTCTCTCACAGTAGATGATGGTGCCCTTGGTATGGGGTGGGGGGGGTGGATGAATGAAGTGCTGATCTCTCTCTCACAGTAGATGATGGTGCCCTTGGTATGGGGTGGGGGGGTGGATGAATGAGGTGCTGATCTCTCTCTCTCACAGTAGATGATGGTGCTCTTGGAATGGGGTGGGGGGGTGGATGAATGAGGTGCTGATTCTCTCTCACAGTAGATGATGGTGCCCTTGGAATGGGGTGGGGGGGGTGGATGAATGAGGTGCTGATCTCTCTCACAGTAGATGATGGTGCCCTTGGAATGGGATGGTGGGGGATGAATGAGGTGCTGATCTCTCTCTCTCTCACAGTAGATGATGGTTCCCTTGGAATGGGGTGGGGGGGGATGAATGAGGTGCTGATCTCTCTCTCTGACAGTAGATGATGGTGCTCTTGGAATGGGGTGGGGGGGTGAATGAATGAGGTGCTGATTCTCTCTCACAGTAGATGATGGTGCCCTTGGAATGGGATGGGGGGGTGGATGAATGAGGTGCTGATCTCTCTCACAGTAGATTATGGTGCCCTTGGAATGGGGTGGGGGGGGATGAATGAGGTGCTGATCTCTCTCTCTCTCTCACAGTAGATGATGGTTCCCTTGGAATGGGGTGGGGGGGATGAATGAGGTGCTGATCTCTCTCTCTCACAGTAGATGGTGCCCTTGTAATGAGGTGGGGGGGTGGATGAATGAGGTGCTGATCTCTCTCTCTCACAGCAGACGATGGTGCCCTTGGAATGGGGGAGGGTGGTGGATGAATGAGGTGCTGATCTCTCTCTCACAATAGATGATGGTGCCCTTGGAATGGGGTGGGGGGGATGAATGAGGTGCTGATCTCTCTCTCTCACAGTAGATGATGGTGCCCTTGGAATGGGGTGGGGGGATGAATGAGGTGCTGATCTCTCTCTCTCACAGTAGATGAAGGTGCCCTTTGAATGGGGGGGGGTGGATGAATGAGGTGCTGATCTCTCACAGTAGATGATGGTGCACTTGGAATGGGGTGGGGGGGGATGAATGAGGTGCTGATCTCTCTCTCTCACAGTAGATGATGGTGCCCTTGGTATGGGGTGGGGGGGGTGGATGAATGAAGTGCTGATCTCTCTCTCTCACAGTAGATGATTGTGCTCTTGGAATGGGGTGGGGGGGTGGATGAATGAGGTGCTGATTCTCTCTCACAGTAGATGATGGAGCCCTTGGAATGGGGTGGGGGGTTGGATGAATGAGGTGCTGATCTCTCTCACAGTAGATGATGGTGCCCTTGGAATGGGGTGGGGGGGGTGAATGAGGTGCTGATCTCTCTCTCTCACAGTAGATGATGGTGCCCTTGGTATGGGGTGGGGGGGGTGGATGAATGAGGTGCTGATCTCTCTCACAGTAGATGATGGTGCTCTTGGAATGGGGTGGGGGGGTGGATGAATGAGGTGCTGATCTCTCTCTCTCTCTCTCACAGTAGATGATGGTTCCCTTGGAATGGGGTGGGGGGGATGAATGAGGTGCTGATCTCTCTCTCTCACAGTAGATGATGGTGCCCTTGTAATGGGGTGGGGGGGATGAATGAGGTGCTGATCTCTCTCTCTCACAGTAGATGATGGTGCCCTTGGAATGGGGGAGGGTGGTGGATGAATGAGGTGCTGATCTCTCTCTCACAATAGATGATGGTGCCCTTGGAATGGGGTGGGGGGGATGAATGAGGTGCTGATCTCTCTCTCTCACAGTAGATGATGGTGCCCTTGGAATGGGGTGGGGGGATGAATGAGGTGCTGATCTCTCTCTCACAATAGATGATGGTGCCCTTGGAATGGGGTGGGGGGGGTGGATGAATGAGGTGCTGATCTCTCTCTCTCTCTCACAGCAGACGATGGTGCAGATGAGGAAGAGGAGAAGATACAGAACGGGAAGGACAGAGGTGAGTTACATACTTATGGCCCTGAAGGACCTTTGGAAAATGATGGCATTGGTTCCTGCGTCCGGGTGGTCAGACTCACATACTTCATGGTCTGTCCATTCCCTCGGTAGGAAAGCAGCACAGATAAATGGGGTTTCTCACTTTTTAGTTATTTTATACAGAGTTTAGTTCTCAGTATATGACAGATTCCCAGTTCTGTATGTAATTCCCAGTATCTTTGTGCTGTAGCAAATCTATAATAAAAGGCCATGCTATAACCCGCACGTACACTGGGCACAAACCACTGTAAGAATAAAGGCAGAGGAAGGCAGCGCATTGCGTCCCACGTGCAGATCTCCTGCGGATCTGGGTCTCGTGTACGCCGGGCACACGTCTCCTGCACACCCGTGCCCATGTTGTAAACCGTCTGTTTTATGTACAACAGACACAGAGAATTGAACTCCTAACACAAAACCCTAATAATACAGCAAAAAAGCTCAGTGTGTGCCCGAGCCCCAATCCGTGTCAGCAAATAGCCAATCACAAGTGGTACGTTAGTGCTGGCACCCGTCATCATCATCATCATCATTTGTACCTGACCACACTCACATAATGTGTCTATGCTATTGTTTCCCATTGCGCACGTGGTCCCCGTTATGTGACCGCACCCGCAGTGTACTCCACCCATCCAAATGGGTGCAAACGCTTATGCCTCTTCCCTGGGCATGCCCACTGCAATACATGCGATAACGCCAAATGGTGCAGTACTCCTCGCTTCCAGGATCGCTCATTAGTTGCCGGCAATATTCTTCCTGTGTCATTAGTGAGGGGTGTGTGACCTTATATCATCCTCTGCCTTCCAGGATAAATGTCCTGCACTGAAGAACAAGGTGATCCAAGTAAGTGTCTGTTCCGTGGGCCGCCTACATGTCCTGTCCGTGACGCTGCCCCAGACATGAGTGTAACACCCTGCTCTTCCCACAGGCACAGCGATTCCTCCTATATCCATCCAAACGCAGGATGAATGAGGTGCTGATCTCTCTCTCTCACAGTAGATGATGGTGCCCTTGGAATGGGGGAGGGTGGTGGATGAATGAGGTGCTGATCTCTCTCTCACAATAGATGATGGTGCCCTTGGAATGGGGTGGGGGGGGTGGATGAATGAGGTGCTGATCTCTCTCTCTCTCTCACAGCAGACGATGGTGCAGATGAGGAAGAGGAGAAGATACAGAACGGGAAGGACAGAGGTGAGTTACATACTTATGGCCCTGAAGGACCTTTGGAAAATGATGGCATTGGTTCCTGCGTCCGGGTGGTCAGACTCACATACTTCATGGTCTGTCCATTCCCTCGGTAGGAAAGCAGCACAGATAAATGGGGTTTCTCACTTTTTAGTTATTTTATACAGAGTTTAGTTCTCAGTATATGACAGATTCCCAGTTCTGTATGTAATTCCCAGTATCTTTGTGCTGTAGCAAATCTATAATAAAAGGCCATGCTATAACCCGCACGTACACTGGGCACAAACCACTGTAAGAATAAAGGCAGAGGAAGGCAGCGCATTGCGTCCCACGTGCAGATCTCCTGCGGATCTGGGTCTCGTGTACGCCGGGCACACGTCTCCTGCACACCCGTGCCCATGTTGTAAACCGTCTGTTTTATGTACAACAGACACAGAGAATTGAACTCCTAACACAAAACCCTAATAATACAGCAAAAAAGCTCAGTGTGTGCCCGAGCCCCAATCCGTGTCAGCAAATAGCCAATCACAAGTGGTACGTTAGTGCTGGCACCCGTCATCATCATCATTTGTACCTGACCACACTCACATAATGTGTCTATGCTATTGTTTCCCATTGCGCACGTGGTCCCCGTTATGTGACCGCACCCGCAGTGTACTCCACCCATCCAAATGGGTGCAAACGCTTATGCCTCTTCCCTGGGCATGCCCACTGCAATACATGCGATAACGCCAAATGGTGCAGTACTCCTCGCTTCCAGGATCGCTCATTAGTTGCCGGCAATATTCTTCCTGTGTCATTAGTGAGGGGTGTGTGACCTTATATCATCCTCTGCCTTCCAGGATAAATGTCCTGCACTGAAGAACAAGGTGATCCAAGTAAGTGTCTGTTCCGTGGGCCGCCTACATGTCCTGTCCGTGACGCTGCCCCAGACATGAGTGTAACACCCTGCTCTTCCCACAGGCACAGCGATTCCTCCTATATCCATCCAAACGCAGCATCTGACCAGCCACAGCCAGCAGAGAGACGAGCAGCGAGGGGGACCTTGTTAGTGCATGCTCGGTTCTCCATGTAACATACTCCTTCCAGCTTCTGCAAGACATGATGGCACATGGCCCATTAACACGCATGTTGTGAGTGTGAGTGTGCTTGTCATGGGTACAGAGGCCTGGGGCACTGTGATCGCACTGACACGGACATGCGCTGTATGTACTGAGCGACGCAGGAAGGCGGTACATTTCATGGTCCGAAGTTTACAAAATAATAAATGTGTCTGTCTGTCATGTCTCTGTGTGCTGCGTCTTACGCCGGTCCATGACCGTGACGGGACACGTGTGTGTGTGCTCACCCTGGAAGGCATATAACATGTTTCCGTCTTCACACCAGACAAAGGCAGTCTTATGTCACATGTGTTCATGATGTCATCAGGCGGTAGTAGCCATGTTTCACAAGGTCTGCAGGTAGTAGCTGTCATGTGACATTATATGATGACATCAGGCAGTAGCAGTCATGTTTAATGACGTTGACATCATGACTATCGATCTTCTGGTGTCGATATTGTCACTGTCTACATGGTTTCTGTATCCCTGTATGATGTCATTAGGCAGTAGTATTCATGTTTCAAGATGCCTTCAGACAGTAACTGTCATGTAGAATGATGTCTTCTGGGAGTTGCAGTCATGTGACGTTCTATGATGTCATCAGGCAGCGTCAGTCATGTGACACGTAGCAGATACACGTCTCTCTCTATAAGACGGAATTGTCTGGTCTATGAGCTTTGCGAGGCTGATGCAGAGCTGGGAAGAAATTGAGCATAAATTACCCCAAATAAAAAAAGTGCAGGGAAACACCAGCGTAATCCACCCCCATGCAGAGCGGCTTATGCTCCTGCCCGGAAACGCCGGCGTATACCACCCGCATGCAGAGCTGCTTATGCTCCTGCCCGGAAACGCCAGCGTAATCCACCCCCATGCAGAGCGGCTTATGCTCTTGCCCGGAAACGCCGGCGTATACCACCCCCATGCAGAGCTGCTTATGCTCCTGCCCGGAAACGCCGGCGTATACCACCCACATGCAGAGCGGCTTATGCTCCTGCCCGGAAACGCCGGCGTATACCACCCACATGCAGAGCGGCTAATGCTCCTGCCCGGAAACGCCAGCGTATACCTCCCACATGCAGAGCGGCTTATGCTCCTGCCCGGAAACGCCAGCGTATACCACCCACATGCAGAGCGGCTTATGCTCCTGCCCGGAATTGCCAGCGTATACCACCCCCATGCAGAGCGGCTTATGCTCCTGCCCGGAAACGCCAGCGTATACCACCCCCATGCAGAGCGGCTTATGCTCCTGCCCGGAAATGCCAGCATATACCACCCACATGCAGAGCGGCTTATGCTCCTGCCCGGCAACGCCAGCGTATACCACCCCCATGCAGAGCGGCTTATGCTCCTGCCCGGAAACGCCAGCGTATACCACCCCCATGCAGAGCGGCTTATGCTCCTGCCCGGAAACGCCAGCGTATACCACCCACATGCAGAGCGGCTTATGCTCCTGCCTGGAAACGCCAGCGTATACCACCCACATGCAGAGTGGCTTATGCTCCTGCTCTCCTTGTGTCCCGGCAGGTGCAGCAGATACGCCTCCTAACGGCGTACAGGCTCCTACATTGTGGTTTGCATCGGCGGCATTTTGGCGGCGCGTCCTTACTGAACGTTTGCTACGGGAGAAGCCCTCTTCCTACACAGTTCCCCTTCTCCGATCCTCAGGTTCGATGTGTGTAAAATGCGTGGTCGCGCAGGAATGCGTTTGCTTTCTGAGCATGCGCAGAGCGAATTTATGCAGGATGAGCTGCGCACACTGGCTTATAATGTACATTATTCTCCATGGCACCTAAACGTACACCCAGCGTGGACAGCTCTGCGTTAGTGCAGATGGAGCTGTGTTAGTGCAGCCTCACCAGTGAGATGGGTGTACACTGCATTATATATAATCTGTAAGATGATGCAGGGAAGTGATCTAACGTTAGTCTCCATAAGCTGCCGTCCCAGCGCTCTGTGATGCTAGAGTCACTCCCTGCATAGCACTGCTGACCATACCATGTCTAAGTGTATCGGAACGTATGGCAGTCAGACCTCTCTACATTGCAGAGCATAGTGTTATCCCAGATATTCGCCGGCTCATTACCCCGGGCTGTGTGTCCTGTTGCCGGTCTGCCCGGCCTCCTGGTGTACTATCACTAGATGCTATTGGTGCAGGGATAGTATCTTAGGGTGCATGTCCTTTTGCGTTATCAGTCATCATCGGGTTCTTTCTAATGTGGCAAAAAAAATCTGCGGCACAGGACATTTGGGGGAAATCCGGTAATCGGCAAGGATAACCCCCACGTGTCATCTCCACTATGTGGACATTTCCTTGCAGCTTTGTGAGAGAATCCGCGGAGGGGATAAGACGCGGGAAAGGCCCATTGATTCCGCACTTTACGCCGAATCAGTGGTTTGCCGCGTGTTAACCCTTTACCCTGCGGGGTAAATGCTATTTAATTGAATAGCATTTCCCTGCAAGGCGCGGGTAATTAGCCACAGGGTAAATCGTGCAACTATTTGGATTCCCCCTTGGAGTAATGAGTTGTACAAATCACAAACAACAGAAGTGTTTGAGACAAGAGTCTACATCCCATCAGAGTTACAGTCCAGGAATCTGACATGGTCCCAAGTGACTGTGTGATGTGTATAGTAATGATATAGTCTGGCTGTCATGATAAGACCGACGCCCAGCACTCGCCATATAATGACCTTTACCCTGCTTTATAGAGCGCTTGTGAGGCTTACAGGTTCCCCGGGGGCAGGGACAGAGGTTTACATTTGTGGGCCCCAACACCCAATGTACTAAATTAGTGGCCAGGAATTCCCATATGGGGACAGGCTCTCTATCTGTGCATATGGGAGTTACGCCCCTGCCTGCAGTGCCCATGCCAAAATATCTGACCTCCTCCCAACAGGCTATGTAACTAAAGCTTTACCATTGGAAACTGCATTTCGTATACTACCCATAGGATGTCTTAGGTTATGGGCAAACATATGCAATAATATACCATATATATTCATATAATATAGCTAATTGCACAAGGTGATCACCTGTAGTATTTTCAGCAGTAGGTCCATATCATAGTGCTCTATTCACACTGTAATTGTAACTCACATTTAGGACCTTTCCTTAATGCTATATCTGTAAAGAAGAAAACAAGGGGGAACAAATGAGGAAGCATGTTTGGAAACAAATTCTCTATACTGAAAGTTTAAAAATGTGTAAATATATTTAAAGTATAATACACATATGACAAGCCTTTAACAAGAGGTCCATGGCTTCATTGAACATTGAGCTGCTGCTTCCTGATGGTGTATCACTAGGTAGTTCCAATCCAAGACCGGATTTCATTCAGAAAGATTCTACCGTCTTCACTAACTCCATCACATTCAACACCTTTCTTTCTCGGCAATGACTTAATCATGAAGCCATTTCTGATTGCGAAACGCGTTGGTGTTAGGAATACAGAGATCTCCGGGAAAAAAAAAATTCAGTCCGATTCATCCAACGTGAAAGAGGCAGCTGAAATGTATCTATGAGGCGGCACACATGGCCGATATCTTAGTATGCAAACAGCACTGGTTTTCCACATATCATGACGCATCCACTTAAGACACGCAATGGAAACTTTATTACATAAAAGAAGCATACACCCTATTGTCAGTGACTTCAGTTCTATCTGCATCAAACCATCAGGCAGTGCCACCAATACTAAAAATCAATGGATGTCCTGCACTTTGATTGTCATATGTTCCATTTTTACTGTCAATGGATTGGGAAAACAAGTCGGTGTGGTGGTAACTGGTTTGTATGGAATGATAA
Organism: Taudactylus pleione; assembly: GCA_031769625.1. Taxonomy (NCBI): domain Eukaryota; kingdom Metazoa; phylum Chordata; class Amphibia; order Anura; family Myobatrachidae; genus Taudactylus; species Taudactylus pleione. Next base: position 164,098 of record JAUIMM010000469.1, read on the forward strand.
TGGGATTCTGAGAACTAGCATTGATATGGTGTGCAAGTCACTTGCTTGTATGGTGCGATTGGCAGAACTAGCTGGTGTTATGGTGTGCTGGTCACTGGCTCTTATGGTGGGAATGGCAGAACTAGCTGGTGATATGGTATGCTGGTCACTGGCTTGCATGGGGGAATAATGGCATTGGGAAAACTAGCTGGTAATATGGTATGCTGGTCACTGGCTTGCATGGGGGAATAATGGCATTGGGAAAAGTAGCTGGTGATATGGTATGCTGGTCACAGACATGTATGGGATGATAATGGCATTGGGAAAACTAGCTGGTGATATGGTATGCTGGTCACTGGCTTGTATGGGATGATAATGGCATTGGGAGAACTAGCTGGTGATTTGGTATGCTGGTCTTTTTCCTGTATGGGATGATAATGGCATTGGGAAAACTAGCTGGTGATATGGTATGCTGGTCACAGACTTGTATGGGATGATAATAGCATTGGGAAAGCTAGCTGGTTATATGGTATGCTGGTCACAGACTTGTGTGGGATGAGGTTGAGATTGTGAAAACTAGCTGGTGTTATGGTATGCTGGTTACTGTCTTGTATGGGGTGATAATGGCATTGGGAGAAGTAACCGGTGATATGGTATGCTGGTGACTGGTTGGTATGGAATGATAATGTGAATGGGAGAACTAGCCAGTGATATGGTGTGTTGGTCACTGTCATGTATGGGATACTTTGATTGAGAGATCTAACTGGTGTGCTGGTCATTGACGTGTATGGTGGGATTGTTAGAACTAACCAGTGATATGGTGTGTTGGTCACAGTCTTGTATGGGATGATAATGGCATTAGGAAAACTAACCAGTGATACGGTATGCTGGTCACAGACTTGTATGGGATGATAATGGCAATGGGAAAACTAGCTGGTGATTGGCTTGTATGGGATGAGGTTGAGATTGTGAAAACTAGCTGGTGGTATGGTGTGCTGGTCACTGACTTGTATGGGGTGATTATGGCGTTAGAAGAGCTAAACGGTGATTTGGTATGCTGGTCACTTTTCTGTATGGGTTGATAGTGGCATTAGGAAAATTAGCTGGTGATATGGTACGCGGTCACTGGCTTGTATGGGATGATAATGGCATTGGAAGAACTTACCGGTGATAAGGTATGCTGGTCACTTTCCTGTATGGGATGATAATGGATTTGGGAAAACTAGCTGGTGATTTGGTATGCTGGACACAGACTTGTATGGGATGATAATGGCATTGGGAAAACTAGCTGGTGATATGGTATGCTGGTCACCGAATTGTATGGGATGAGGTTGAGATTGGGAGAACTAGCTTTTGATATGTTATGCTGGATACTGAGGTGTATGGGCCTGTGGTGGGGTTGGGAGAACTAGCTGGTGATATGGGTGCTGGTCACTGGTTTGTGTGGGACAATAATGGGATTGCATTTACTAAGTGGTTACTAGTATGAATGAAATGTCACCTGTGATCTACAGGGGAGGGGACTGGCATGGAGCTGCTCAGGGCAGCAGGGGAGGGGACTGTGGCATGGAGCTGCCGAGGGCAGCAGGGGAGGGGACTGTGGCATGGAGCTGCTCAGGGCAGCAGGGGAGGGGACTATGGCATGGAGCTGCTCAGGGCAGCAGGGAAGGGTACTGTGGCATGGAGCTGCTCAGGGCAGCAGGGGAGGGGACTGTGGCATGGAGCTGCTCAGGACAGCAGGGAAGGGTACTGTGGCATGGAGCTGCTCAGGGCAGCAGGGGAGGGGACTGTGGCATGGAGCTGCTGAGAGCAGCAGGGGAAGGGACTGTGGCATGGAGCTGCTCAGGGCAGCAGGGGAGGGGACTGTGGCATGGAGCTGCTGAGAGCAGCAGGGGAAGGGACTGTGGCATGGAGCTGCTCAGGGCAGCAGGGGAGGGGACTGTGGCAGGGGAAGGGCCGGTTTCATGGAGCTGCTCAGAGCAGCAGGGGAGGGGACTGTGGCATGGAGCTGCTGAGAGCAGCAGGGGAAGGGACTGTGGCATGGAGCTGCTCAGGGCAGCAGGGGAGGGGACTGTGGCATGGAGCTGCTGAGAGCAGCAGGGGAAGGGACTGGCATGGAGCTGCTCAGGGCAGCAGGGGAGGGGACTGTGGCATGGAGCTGCTGATGGCAGCAGGGGAAGGGACTGTGGCATGGAGCTACTGAGAGCAGCAGGGGAAGGGACTGTGGCATGGAGCTGCTCAGGGCAGCAGGGGAGGGGACTGTGGCAGGGGAAGGGCCGGTTTCATGGAGCTGCTCAGGGCAGCAGGGGAGGAGACTGTGGCCAGGCATGCCCGCAGCTATCAGGCACTTCTATTTGCCCCTACCCAAGCAGGAATGCTTGTAAATAAATAAAAGGAATTATATAATTATCCCTTCCAGCAAAGCCAGACCTATATAATTATTATTACACTGGGCGGTGATCTTCCACCCCTCAGTTATCTGGCAGCTTGTGATAGTGACATGTAAGGTGTGCATTTCAGAGATTTCGGTCACATTACGTGAAATGATCCTGGTGCACATACAGAAGGTGCGCCTGCAGCCCGGGCCAGCCTCTCTGTGAGTAATATTGTAGCTGGGATGTGTGAGACACTGCGCAGTTCCATCTCTTGTAAACTAAAAGTCCTTCATATGTTGGAAGCAAACCTTGAACCTTTTAAGCCATGTCATCTGCCAAATAACTGAATAAATGACTTTCATTGTGACAAAGCCACTCTGCTTTCCTTCTTCTTTCTTTGCCACCTGTAGATTTGTCAGGAGACCTGACCAATGTCCCAATCCAGGTGAAGCATACAAATACAGTAATTAATCACAATTATTAGATTACTATGGCATGATGATGTAATAGACGTATCTACGTGATATAGAATGGGAAAATCCCAGCTGTGGGAGAGGTGGAGATGACCATGAGCCATTTATCATCGTTAGGGCATTGCCACTCGGGGGGTAAAAGGGGGTCTTTTGCTGCATCTTACATTGTGGGAGAAAAACACTGTAATTATATAGTAATATAGTGATGTACTCTGCCACTCACTTCCCAGCAATGGACACAAGTTCTGGCCTAACTGTACAAGGGGTTGTCTTTGTGTCCTACCATGTACCAAATAACCCCCTACCCATTATCTGGAGCCAGTAGCCTCTATCCCAGGGAATTAAATATAAATACAAATAATGTTGAAGCGCTTGTTTGAAAAAGAACAATGAATACTATGAAAACAATGTAAGAAAAACAATAGACATAATACAATTAATAACAGAAACGTGGTATGCAGTGTTCTTGAATAAAACATATTGACTCACAATGTCAATGCAGGATATATAGCTCTCTATAAAGTGGGACAGTGCACGGATGATTAGAGATGATTTAATCCTTATGCCGGGAGTTTAGAGCAGTGGTATATGTGTACCATACACAGGTATAGCAATGCTAACTGTCCTGATACCCGTGGTAGTATGGATGTAGTCCAGAAACACTGGACATCTCAAATGATCTGAGAACTGGTATGTCCTCCAGAATGTGTAGGTAAGACAGTTCGTCCAAGATAAAAATGATTAACTATGTAACCAGCTGTACCCGTTATGGCACAATATCTGTAATACACACACACTCACCCCAGATGGTCCTGGGCGGGGTGCAGCGCTTCACCGTCCATCAACAAGGGTAAAACTCTGTGTGTGTGATGGGCGCTCTACCACCTGTCAGCGGGAACGTCAGCCTAATCAAGGCGGCTAGCAGGAATTCCGTCTCAATGTCACGGTACAGTGGCTGCCTGAGGGTCTGTGATAATCCGGCTGTATAGCAACCACCTGTTGGGGGCTCGGTGCCGGGTGGGTGCACGGCTGGTACAGAGTTCCGAGGGCTCAATAGAGAGACGGCAATCTCATGAACTTGAGCAATGTAAGTCCAGTGCACAATTTATCCAACAGAGCTATTGTAGTATTCCTTTCCTTGAGTTTTACATATTACTTGGAACCAGTAGGCTTCACCCCAGGACAGTCCATGCCACCTGAAGCCAGGAAACTCTACCTCGAAACAAGGCTCATTACTTAAAAGCTGTAGCCTCTACCCCACGACATCCCATGTTACTTGAAGCCAGTAGCCTATGCCACATTACCTAAAGTGCATAGCCTCTACCCCGGGATATTCCTTTTTACCGGAAGCCAGTAGCCTCTACCCCAGGACATCCCACATTAACTGTAGCCAGTATCCTCCACCCCAGGACATCCCACATTAACTGAAGCCAGTATCCTCCACCCCAGGACATCCCACATTACAGTATCTGACGCCTTTATCCCAAGACATCCCATGTTACCTGAAGGCAGTAGCCTCTACCTCAGGATATCCCACATTACAGTATCTGAAGCACCTATGCCAGGACGGGTTGGGTATGATATCCTGGTAGCTAAATAGCCCTCGGGTGAAATACCGACGCCGGATGCCCAATCATGAGAGCCTAACACTCTCCAGGGGGGAGTGCCTAACCCTAAGTACCCCCAGGGATGCCTAAACTTAACCCTCAATCGGGAAGCTGTCTGTCGAGGTTCCAGCATCCGGGTCTAGACGGTTGTCGGGATTTCGTCACCTATCTTTAGTCCCGAGTTGGGATTTCGACAGACGGCTTCCCGGCCGTCGGTATTTCAACTACATCCCGCCAGGACATCCCATGTTTCCTTACAGCAGTGTCCTCCACTCCAGGCCAATCATACATACCAGTATCTGTAGCCAGTTGTACCTACCACCACTACAACACCTTGTTACCTTACAGCTCTATCCTCCGCCCCAGGACATCCCACGTTACAGGAAGATGAGCTCTGCGCTGTAGGGTTGGAATTAATCACTTTTATCCTGAACTGGGTGGAAGTGCAGCAGCTGCTGCTTTCTGACAAGCAGCGCTGGAGGAGGGGCTACTGACCAGATACAATTGCTATGCTATAAGGGCAACATGTAAAAATTAGGTCGGTCCAACCATGAAAATGCCCTTGCAACCATTAGTTCCACAAACATCTTCAGTGATTTAATTGTATAGGCATTTCTCATGGCATCAGCGGGAGGTAAGGCGGCTGTGTAATGTGGCGGCAGCTGGTTCCTCGGCTCCAGCATTACACACAGGAGATAGATGTAGCCCTGCTCTAAGAATAGCTTCTGGGCCAGAAATAACACTGCAGACAATGAGCAGTTGTGATGTCCTTACATACACTGCAGTGTAACTCTGTGCATTATAGACCCTGCTACATCACAGCCGGGGAGATTTATCACGTGTTACCTATAGCAACCAATCAGACTAGCTATTATTGTATAGAACATTGGTAGCCTTCAGATGTTCCACAATTAGAGGACTCTCTATAAATGGGACACATTATGTAACATGTAACCTTTATTGGATATATAATAAGAGATTTGAATTACACATAAATCGTAAAAAAACAAAGTGCACGCCGTGTACATACCCCCCTTGGATATAGTCCTAGTAGTAGGGGCGGATCGGTCCCTGGAGAATCCTGAATAGGGTAAAGGCGGTGTGACGCGGTCTAGGGAGGGGAATAAAGCACGATATATCGGGCGCTCCGTACACACTGCACGATCTGCTGTACGACCTCCCGATATGTCATTCCCCCGCCGCATCCACAATCACGGTGTCGGCCTCCGGATCTTCAGATTGGCTGCACTGCAAGCGGATCTGAAGATGCAATGAACGACGCTTAGGAGTGCGCAATGGTGCATACACACTGGGCGATGTGGGCGATTTGTTCCGATTCGCCTCACAACGACATATAGTCCAATATATCCTCTAGTGCAGAGGTTCTCAAACTCGGTCCTCAGGACCCCACACAGGTCACATTTTCCAGGTCTCCTGGCAGGTGCACAGGTGTAGTCATTACTCATTGACACGTTTTGAAAAGATCCACAGGTGGAGCAAATTATTTCACTTGAGCTTCTGTGAGGAGACCTGGAAAACATGCACTGCCTGGGGTCCTGAGGACTGAGGGGGTCATTAAGACCCACTCGCGAGCGCAGGATGCTCGTAAGCGGGTCGATGGTGCTGAATTGCGCATGCGCACGACGGAGGGAGCTCCGTCGTGCGCATGCGTGAGACCCGAATAACGACGGGCAAGCCGTCGTTATGGGTCTCTCACCAAAGGGGGCGTGCTGTCGATGGTGAGTGACAGCACGCCCCCTTTGGTGGGCGTGCCAGGGGCGTGGCTGCCAGACGCCGCTCCCATGGGAACGCCTACCGTCTGAGTCCGGCCCCACTGACATCACTAGTGATGTCAGTGGGAGTGATTTTGGCTCTGATAGAGCCAAAATCACTCCAGGGCTTGTGGCAGCGAGACCCTACCGCAGGGTCTCGTCGCAAGCCCGATGGTCGCGATGGCCTTGACCATCGCGACCATCATCATGGACGCTCGCTATAGCTGTGGGTGGTAACCCACAGCTATGCGAGCGTCCATGAGGCCGCTCCAAGTTGAGGAAGGAGGGCCCTGATTCAGAGCGAGCGCTCTGGTCAGAGCGTCCGGCTCTGAATCAGGCCCTGAGTTTGAGAACCTGTGGTCTAGTGTGTAGCCAGCTTTAGGGGAGAGTAGATGCATAAGCGCTTATTTTGAAGCAATAGTTTACCACCAGTGTATATGGTGCGGTGAGGGGAGGAGCACACCTCACGGGTGCAGGATACCACGTTAAGGTAACATGGCAGGAGAGGGACTGCCCACACGAGTGCTGCTCAGACATCCCAGAGCGCCACCTTGTGGTACCAAGGGTTTCCTGAGCCCGTTATAGAATGTACCAGATAAATGACAGCTATAATCTGATTGGTTGCTAGGGGCACCGTTCTCCCTCTGCGGGTGCTGTGCAGCCCCTCATGTATCCTTACTCCCTACAGGGATCCAGGCGCCCCTGTGCAGGTCTGATCACAGGGACTGTATAGATGGGAGCTGCCTGTCCCTGCTCCTACACTTCAGCTTCCATGAGAGAGGCAAAGTGAAACCTTTCACACAAGCTTGGCCGGGCAGATTGCTCACACATTCTTTGCTGTCGTTCCAAGTAGGTAATGGACTTGGCAAGTCAGACATGTGAGAGTCTCTTCGGCAGCGTGCCAGGACATTGTACTGGCTGCTGGTGACGCCCTTCCTGGCTCCAGCTCAGTGCAGGCCATTATTCTGCTGGCACACTACTGTTCCTCCAGCCTCAGTGACTCAGCCCGCCTATTAGTGACTATGAGCTACTCTCACTCAGCCAGGGTCCAGCGCAGCCCCTGAGAGCTGAGCAGTGTTTCTCAAACCCACTCCACATTGGAACCCTAACATGTTTTCCAGATCATCAAACAGGAGCACAGGTGTATTAATTGGACTACACAGGTGGTACTAAATATTACTGAGGATACCTTGAAAACACGCACTGTCAGAGTTCCATGAGGACCGTATTTGAGAAGCACTGTAATACAGTGCGGGGCAGAGGGAGGGGTCCTTATCCGTGCTGCAGAACAGTGCATCACAAACCTGTCCCTCAGCCCCCAGCCTCTTTCTGTGAGTGCGCTGTGCCAGTGGGTGTGGTTTACACAATGGCGCAATAAATCACCACTATTACAGACTACGCATAATGTAGCAGTTCTGTGATCTTCATAAAACTACATTACTGCTACATCTTACAAAGGAGATAAATGATCCCGTCTAGAGACCTGCCGCGGGAGCGATGCAATTGCGTGGTTATTTGGAGGTGCACCTAAGGTAAACGCAGCGCACATTATAGCACATTTGCAGGAAGACACGCTTCAGGCATATCAAGGGATGCCCTTGCAGCCAATCCAATTAGCAGGGAAGGGGACGAGATGCCACTGCGATGGCGTAAACGCCAGCAACGGCACCACAACTGGCGGCCTGATCTCAGCCCGGACTAGAAAAAGTTTGTACGCAGCCCTGTGTGGCGGCAGACAAAAATATACCGGTACCGCAAGTGTACAGCCTCACTCGCACCATGAGTGAACCCTGATTGGATTGACCTCTAAGATTATTACAATTTGGCCGCATCACAGAAACAATGTGATGATGATGATGACGGGATTATTGCAGATAGTGAGATAATATGGAAAATAAATAAAATCCACCCATTCCCACTGAACAGCGATCCTGGCACCAACAATGTTACCTACATGGACGCAATACACGGAGGGCCTGATTCAGCTTGGATTGTAAGTGCTAAGACGCACGCAGTCGGACGATTTTTGCAATCGCAGTGCGCGGACTAGCCACTGCGATCAGGCATGAGATTGCAGTGTGTACTCAGACCCATGGCAACGTGATTGACAGGAAGTGCCGTTTGGGGGTGGTAACGAGGTTGGTCAGCTGAACGCAGGCGTGCCAGTGCGTTCGCATGCCATTGCCTGGGCATGCATAAATTATCTACTTGCGATGCCTTCCACAGCCCGAGGCTTCATAGCGTGCGTGGCTGTCAGCAATTCCTGAGTAAGGTCAGAGCTTGTGCAAGTGTGCGTATGCACTAGCGCACGCAGGGGGGAGTTTCTGAGTACCCAGAAACCTCCCCTGACAGACTGGATCTTCTTAAGCCCTGCTCCTCGTGGCAAAATGCCACGATTTGTGGGTCAATTGGGAGGAGGCGGAGGCAATATGACGTGATTCCATTAGAATTGCACCATTTGGCTCCTCTCCATCCCAATTGACTTGCAAATCGCTGCATTTTGTCACTAGGGGGAGAGGTCTAATGACATGTGCCAGCCTTCTAGGTCCCATCCTTATCAGGTCTACAACCCGCAGCTGCTGCAAGGTAAGTGTGTGTAATGTATGTGTGACATGTATGTGTGTGTGTAATGTATGTGTGACACATAGTAGGTGTGTGTGTAATGTATGTGTGACACATAGTAGGTGTGTGTGTAATGTATGTGTGACATACAGTAGGTGTGTGTGTAATGTATGTGTGACATACAGTAGGTGTGTGTGACATGTATGTGTGTGTAATGTATGTGTGACATACAGTAGGTGTGTGTGTAATGTATGTGTGACATACAGTAGGTGTGTGTGTAATGTATGTGACATACAGTAGGTGTGTATGTGTAAGGTATGTGTGATATGTATGTGTGTGTGTGTGTACGGTATGTGTGACATACAGTAGGTGTGTGTGTGTAATGTATGTGTGACATACAGTAGGTGTGTGTGTAACATGTATGTGTGACACATAGTAGGTGTGTGTGTAATGTATGTGTGACATACAGTAGGTGTGTGTGTAATGTATGTGTGTGTAATGTATGTGACACATAGTAGGTGTGTGTGTAATGTATGTGTGACATACAGTATGTGTGTGTGTAATGTATGTGTGTGTAATGTATGTGACATACAGTAGGTGTGTGTGTGTAATGTATGTGTGTGTAATGTATGTGACATACAGTAGGTGTGTGTGTAATGTATGTGTGACATACAGTAGGTGTGTGTGTGTAATGTATGTGACATACAGCAGGTGTGTGTGTGTGTAAGGTATGTGTGACATACAGTAGGTGTATGTGTGTAATGTATGTGTGACATACAGTAGGTGTGTGTGTAATGTATGTGTGACATACAGTAGGTGTGTGTGTAATGTATGTGTGACATACAGTAGGTGTGTGTGTAATGTATGTGTGACATACAGTAGGTGTGTGTGTAATGTATGTGTGACATACAGTAGGTGTGTGTGTAATGTATGTGTGACATACAGTAGGTGTCTGTGTGTGTAATGTATGTGTGACATACAGTAGGTGTCGGTGCATGTGTAATGTATGTGTGACATACAGTAGGTGTCGGTGCATGTGTAATGTATGTGTGACATACAGTAGGTGTATGTGTGACATGTATGTGTGTAATGTATGTGACATACAGTAGGTGTGTGTAATGTATGTGTGACATACAGTAGGTGTGTGTGACATGTATGTGTGTGTGTAATGTATGTGACAAACAGTAGGTGTGTGTAATGTATGTGTGACATACAGTAGGTGTGTGTGACATGTATGTGTGTGTAATGTATGTGTGACATACAGTAGGTGTGTGTGTAATGTATGTGTGACATACAGTAGGTGTGTGTGTAATGTATGTGACATACAGTAGGTGTGTATGTGTAAGGTATGTGTGATATGTATGTGTGTGTGTGTGTGTACGGTATGTGTGACATACAGTAGGTGTGTGTGTGTAATGTATGTGTGACATACAGTAGGTGTGTGTGTAACATGTATGTGTGACATACAGTAGGTGTGTGTGTAACATGTATGTGTGACATGTATGTGTGTGTGTAATGTATGTGTGACATACAGTAGGTGTGTGTGTGTAAGATATGTGTGACATACAGTAGGTGTGTGTGTAATGTATGTGTGACATGTATGTATGTGTGTGTAATGTATGTGTGACATACAGTAGGTGTGTGTGTAATGTATGTGTGACATGTATGTATGTGTGTGTAAGGTATGTGTGACATACAGTAGGTATGTGTGTAATGTATGTGTGACATGTATGTATGTGTAATGTATGTGTGACATACAGTAGGTGTGTGTAATGTATGTGTGCCATACAGTAGGTGTGTGTGTAATGTATGTGTGACATGTAATAATAATAATAATTTTATTTATATAGCGCTTTTCTCCTAAAGGACTGTGCGTGTGTGTAAGGTATGTGTGACATACAGTAGGTGTATGTGTGACATGTATGTGTGTGTGTAATGTATGTGACATACAGTAGGTGTGTGTGTAATGTATGTGTGATATACAGTAGGTGTGTGTGTAATGTATGTAACATACAGTAGGTGTGTGTAAGGTATGTGTGACATGTATGTATGTGTGTGTAAGGTATGTGTGACATACAGTAGGTGTGTGTGTAATGTATGTGTGACATACAATAGGTGTGTGTGTAACATGTATGTGTGACATACAGTAGGTGTGTGTGTAACATGTATGTGTGACACAGTAGGTATGTGTGACATACAGTAGGTGTGTGTGTAATGTATGTGTGACATGTATGTATGTGTGACATGTATGTATGTGTGTGTAATGTATGTGTGACATACAGTAGGTGTGTGTGTAATGTATGTGTAATGTATGTGTGACATACAGTAGGTGTGTGTGTAATGTATGTGTGACATGTATGTGTAATGTATGTGTGACATACAGTAGGTGTGTGTAATGTATGTGTGCCATACAGTAGGTGTGTGTGTAATGTATGTGTGACATGTAATAATAATAATAATAATAATTTTATTTATATAGCGCTTTTCTCCTAAAGGACTCAAAGTGCTTTACATTTACCTTTACAGTATAAAATATAAAACAAGCTTTTACAAGGGACATTAGTGAAATGCTGGGTGAAGAGGTCTTGAGTCTATTTTTGAAGGATTCTAGAGTGGAGGCCTCTCGAACTGTGCGGGGAAGTGAGTTCCATAAGGTTGGAGCCACAAAACTGAAAGCTCAACCCCCAGATGAATTCCGGGAGATTCTAGGTACTGTTAATAGTCCTTCGTCAATGGATCGCAGTAATCGTGTGGGACAGTAAGAAATCAGAAGCTGTTTCAGGTACCCTGGGCCATAGTCATGAAGGGCTTTGTAAATTATTAATCCAATCTTGAAAACAATTCGCCATCTGACAGGCGGCCAGTGAAGGGAGTAGAGAATGGGTGTTATGTGGCTGGAACGGGGCTGGTTGGCTAATAGCCTGGCAGCTGTGTTTTGTACCATCTGCAAGCGGTGTAATTCTTTTGCTGGGAGTCCGAGGTAGAGGGCGTTGCTGTAATCTAGACGTGATGATATAAATGCATGTATGACTTTAGGCCGATCTTCTGAGAGAATTAAGTGCTTGATTCTGTTCCTCAGATGAAAGAATGAGGATTTGATTGTGGCTGATACCTGATGTGTAAGTGTCAGAGGCCACCATCCAGGACAACACCAAGATTCCGCACATGTTCTGTGTTTTGTAATTCTGAACCCCCAAGCGTAAGTCCTGTTGGTTGGCTATGCTGTAGCCCTGTCCTGTGACCTATCATAAGGACATCTGTTTTATCAGGGTTCAGTCGCAGCCAAATGGCATCATCCACTCCTGAAGCTCAGATAGGCAGCCATTTAGGGTTGTTATTTGGTCCTTTGTACCTGGAGCAAAGGACAGGTACAGTTGTGTATCATCTGCATAGCAGTGGTACACCAGGCCATGACGTCTGATTACTTCACCCAGTGGCAGCATGTATACTGCAAAAATCATGGGAGATAGTATAGAACCCTGTGGGATACCGCATGGAAGTGACACTAATGGTGATGAAGAGTTTACTCCAGAAGAAATGTATGTATGTGTGTGTGTGTAATGTATGTGTGTGTAATGTATGTGTGACATACAGTAGGTGTGTGTGTAATGTATGTGTGACATACAGTAGGTGTGTGTGTAACATGTATGTGTGACATACAGTAGGTGTGTGTGTAAGGTATGTGTGACATGTATGTGTGTGTGTGTAATGTATGTGTGACATACAGTATGTGTGTGTGTAATGTATGTGTGCCATACAGTAGGTGTGTGTAATGTATGTGTGACATGTATGTATGTATGTATGTGTAATGCATGTGTGACATACAGTAGGTGTGTGTGTAATGTATGTGTGACATGTATGTGTGTGTTTAATGTATGTGTGACATACAGTAGGTGTGTGTGACATGTATGTGTGTGTAATGTATGTGTGACATACAGTAGGTGTGTGTGTAATGTATGTGTGAAATGTATGTGTGACATACAGTAGGCGTGTGTGTAAGGTATGTGTGACATACAGTAGGTGTGTGTGTAATGTATGTGTGACATGTATGTATGTGTGTGTAAGGTATGTGTGAAATACAGTAGGTGTGTGTGTAATGTATGTGTGTGTAATGTATGTGTTCCATACAGTAGGTGTGTGTGTAATGTATGTGTGACATGTATGTATGTGTGTGTGTAATGTATGTGTGACATACAGTAGGTGTGTGTGTAATGTATGTGTGAGTGTAATGTATGTGTGACATGTATGTGTGTGTATGTATTATATATACAGTATATATATATGTGTGTGTAAGGTATGTGTGACATATGTGTGTATATATATATATATATATATATATATGTGTGTGTGTGTATGTATTATATATATATATATAAGTATATATTTGTGTGTGTGGAAACCACCCTGTAAGAATCCTGCATTGCCCCTGGTATGGGTCTGATGTTAGTGATTATTTAGCTATGTTGCCCATGTATACGGATGTGAGTATGGGGAAGTGGGCGTCCTTATGTCAGGCTGCGATCACATTGCGAATGGAAACATTTACATATCCCCGCTGATATTAGCAACTGCGTATAAGCAGAATTGCGATCCGTAGTGAATCTGGCCCTGAGACCCCTCACGTGGGTTGTGTGCGCCAATCAGAGCTGCGCTCTCATTAATCAGGGCGATGCCACTGTGGGTTGGTTATCTGACTCGGTGCTGCTACGTATGGTATGACATGGCTTCTCATGTGTGACCATGGCTTTACCTGGAGAAGATGAGGAAAGAAGTACTGTACATAAATTGGGACTTAGGAAACTAATACATTGGAGAATGGCGGCTAAAAGGACTTTTTATTGTACTGTTATTTTATATTTTCCTATGTGGTGTAACAGGATTCAGCAGACCCTGGATGCCTGGGCATGCTGATGCTTATAGTTCTACGAGCACCAGTGTGCTCTGGTAGTCATGGGTTTATTGGCACTAGTTTAACAAGAAAAAACGGCAACTTTTTTGCTCAGCGCTCCTCCCACTGCTCCTCCCACTGCTCTTCCTACTGCTCCTCCCACTGCTCCTCCCACTGCTCTTCCTACTGCTCCTCCCACTGCTCCTCCCAGCGTTCCTCCCACTGCTCCTCCCAATGCTTTTCCTACTGCTCCTCCCACTGCTCCTCCCAGTGCTCTTGCTACTGCTCCTCCTTGTGTTTCTCCCAGTGCTCCTCCCACTGCTCCTTGTGTTTCTCCCAGTTCTCCCACTGCTCCTCCTTGTTTCTCCCAGTGCTCCTCCCACTGCTCCCAGTGCTCCTTGTGTTTCTCCCAGTGCTCCTCCTTGTGTTTCTCCCAGTGCTCCTCCCAGTGCTCCTTGTGTTTCTCCCAGTGCTCCTCCTTGTGTATCTCCCAGTGCTCCTCCCACTGCTCCCAGTGCTCCTTGTGTTTCTCCCAGTGCTCCTCCCACTGCTCCTTGTGTTTCTCCCAGTGCTCCTCCTTGTGTTTCTCCCACTGCTCCTCCCAGTGCTCCTCCTTGTGTTTCTCCCACTGCTCCTCCTTGTGTTTCTCCCAGTGCTCCTCCCACTGCTCCCGGGTGCTCCTTGTGTTTATCCCAGTGCTCCTCCCACTGCTCCTTGTGTTTCTCCCAGTGCTCCTCCTTGTGTTTCTCCCACTGCTCCTCCCAGTGCTCCTACTTGTGTTTCTCCCACTGCTCCTTGTGTTTCTCCCAGTGCTCCTCCTTGTGTTTCTCCCACTGCTCCTTGTGTTTCTCCCAGTGCTCCTCCTTGTGTTTCTCCCAGTGCTCCTCCTTGTGTTTCTCCCAGTGCTCCTCCTTGTGTTTCTCCCAGTGCTCCTTGTGTTTCTCCCAGTGCTCCTCCTTGTGTTTCTCCCAGTGCTCCTTGTGTTTCTCCCAGTGCTCCTCCTTGGGTTTCTCCCAGTGCTCCTTGTGTTTCTCCCAGTGCTCCTCCCACTGCTCCTTGTGTTTCTCCCAGTGCTCCTCCTTGTGTTTCTCCCACTGCTCCTCCCAGTGCTCCTCCTTGTGTTTCTCCCACTGCTCCTCCTAGTGCTCCTCCTTGTGTTTCTCCCAGTGCTCCTCCCACTGCTCCTCCTTGTGTTTCTCCCAGTGCTCCTCCTTGTGCTCCTCCCACTGCTCCTCCCAGTGCAGCTCATTTCACCAGCAGGTGACCGACAATAACCCATGTGTGAATAAAAATGATAATAGTGAAAAAATGGTGCTCTGGGGCCCACATAAAAAATTCAAGCGGCAGTAATGCTCATTCCTTGGGGTATATAAAGTTCAGTGATAACATGGGTCTGTGGACCTCATTCAGAGCTGCTTCCAAAATGCGAGCGCTCGCTCTGAATGCGGGAGGCCGCTTCCATTTTCTGAGCCGGTCTCCTGGCCGCTCGCTAGGCGGCTAGGCAAGACCATCGCGACCATCGGGGCTTGCGACGAGACCCTTGAGGTAGGGTCTCGGCTGTCGCAAGCCCCAGAGAGCTTTTGGCTCTAATAGAGCCGGAAGCTCTCCCACTGACATCACTGGTTCGCTTGGGAATGCCTCCGTTTGTGAAACCACCCCCCGCCACGCTTACAAAACAGGGCGAGCTGTCGATCAACATCGACAGCCGCCCCTTTTGTAGTGAGCCCTGGAGCGAGAGAATTTCTCTCTCGCTCTGGGGCTTGAGCACGTGCAGTGCGGCCGCTGCACGTGCGCACAGCCAAACATCGTCCCACTTGCAAGCGCTCAAGCGCTTGCGAGCGGGTCTGAAAGAGGTCCTGTGTCTTTGTGATGTTCTTGTCAGTTTACTTTTTAGATATAAACTTGTTTTTTATGAAGAACACAGGAAAGTATTGTAGCATGAAACGGGGTCAGCGCCGCCATCCGGGCGGGACTTTGTACTTTATACAGACAGCAAAAGAGAGAATGTGAGGAATGTACTTTCCAGGGGTTTATTGTTACTTGGGATGAATATTCTTCCGGTTCTATGTTCAGTGTATAAATAAAGCCAGGTACAGGGCCCGACCATCTCTCATGTATAAAGTAGGGGTGAGCGGGTTCGGATTTCTGAAGTCCGAACCCCCCCGAGCCCCCCCGATCCGAGGCCGATCCGAGTCAGGCTCGACTTTTCCGCCTGACTCGGATCAGAAATCGAGGCAAAACGTCATCATCCCGCCTTCCGAGTCTCGCGGGTTTTGGATCCTATATAAGGTACCCGCGTCAGCGCCATTTTCTCACTCGGCTGTGGACAGTGAAGAGGGAGGGTGGGAGTTAGGGCTGGCTGGGCTGTGTAGTGTAGTGTAGTGCTGCTGTTGTCCACTACTTCAAAGTCCATAGGGGCTGGCTGTGTTGTGCTGTGCTGCTGTTGTTAATAGGGGCTGTGTCCACTACTTCAAAGTCCATAGGGGCTGGCTGGACTGTGTTGTGCAGTCAGTTCTCCATAGGGGCTGTGTCCACTCCAAAGTCCTGTGCAGTGTCCCAGTCCTAAAGGGGTGCTGTAGTGTTGTCCAGGGGGTGCTCTGTCCATCAGGGGTGCTCCCCCCAAGTGCTAAAAAAATAATATATTTTCTGTGTTTGTGAATTGTGTGCGCAGTAGCCGCACGTGCATCAACAAAGTAGTGCCAAGCGTGCGCCTGTGTCATAAGTAAAGGGCCGGCTGGCTTGACCATTAAAGGGTGCTGTAACCCCCGAAAGTACACTCCAGTCCAAACCAAAAAAAATTTTTTTTCTGTGTTTGTGAATTGTGTGCGCAGTAGCCGCACGTGCATCAACAAAGTAATGCCAAGCGTGCGCCTGTGTCATAAGTAAAGGGCCGGCTGGCTTGACCGTTAAGGGTGCTGTAACCCCCAAAGTACACTCCAGTCCAAACCAAAAAAAAATTATTTTCTGTGTTTGTGAATTGTGTGCGCAGTAGCCGCACGTGCATCAACAAAGTAGTGCCAAGCGTGCGCCTGTGTCATAAGTAAAGGGCCAGCTGGCTTGACCGTTAAAGGGTGCTGTAACCCCCGAAAGTACACTCCAGTCCAAACCAAAAAAAAAATTATTTTCTGTGTTTGTGAATTGTGTGCGCAGTAGCCGCACGTGCATCAACAAAGTAGTGCCAAGCGTGCGCCTGTGTCATAAGTAAAGGGCCGGCTGGCTTGACCGTTAAGGGTGCTGTAACCACCAAAAGTACACTCCAGTCCAAACCAAAAAAAAAATTATTTTCTGTGTTTGTGAATTGTGTGCGCAGTAGCCGCACGTGCATCAACAAAGTAGTGCCAAGCGTGCGCCTGTGTCATAAGTAAAGGGCCGGCTGGCTTGACCGTTAAAGGGTGCTGTAACCCCCGAAAGTACACTCCAGTCCAAACCCCAAAAAAATTTATTTTCTTTGTTTGTGAATTGTGTGCGCAGTAGCCGCACGTGCATCAACAAAGTAGTGCCAAGCGTGCGCCTGTGTCATAAGTAAAGGGCCGGCTGGCTTGACCGTTAAAGGGTGCTGTAACCCCCGAAAGTACACTCCAGTCCAAACCAAAAAAATTTTTTTTTCTGTGTTTGTGAATTGTGTGCGTAGTATCCGCACGTGCATCAACAAAGTAGTGCCAAGCGTGCGCCTGTGTCATAAGTAAAGGGCCGGCTGGCTTGACCGTTAAAGGGTGCTGTAACCCCCGAAAGTACACTCCAGTCCAAACCAAAAAAAAAATTATTTTCTGTGTTTGTGAATTGTGTGCGCAGTAGCCACACGTGCATCAACAAAGTAGTGCCAAGCGTGCGCCTGTGTCATAAGTAAAGGGCCGGCTGGCTTGACCGTTAAAGGGTGCTGTAACCCCTGAAAGTACACTCCAGTCCAAACCAAAAAAAAAATATTTTCTGTGTTTGTGAATTGTGTGCGCAGTAGCCGCACGTGCATCAACAAAGTAGTGCCAAGCGTGCGCCTGTGTCATAAGTAAAGGGCCGGCTGGCTTGACTGTTAAAGGGTGCTGTAACCCCCGAAAGTACACTCCAGTCCAAACCAGAGGAAGTTGGCGAGGAGGATTCTGATGGTGATGTGGTTTGTTTAAATCAGGCTCCGGGGGAGACAGTTGTTGTCCGTGGGATGAAAAAGCCCATCACGGTCATGCCTGGGCAGAAGACCAAACATTCCACCTCTTTGGTCTGGCAATATTTCTATCCAAATCCGGACAACAACTGTCTTGCCATATGTACCATATGTAAAGGTGAAATAAGTAGGGGTAGGGACGTCAACCACCTAGGAACATCCTCCCTTATACGGCACCTGCAGCGCGTTCATAAAAAGTTACTGTCAAGTTCAGAAACTTTGGCTAAGACCGTAAGCAGTCCAGGGACACCTAAATCCCGTTGTCCTGTTGTATCCAAGCGCCTGCAAACCACACCGTCAACTCCCTCCTCGTCAATTTCCTCCTTAGTCAGGATCGGAAGTAGTCCTGCAGGCCATGTCACTGGCATGACTGACTCTCCTATCCGGGATTCCTCCGGAGGATCCTGCATTGCTACGCCTACTGCTGCCGCTGCTGCTGTTGCTGCTGCTGGGAGTCGTTCATCATCCCAGAGAGGAAGTAGGAACACCACTACTTTTACTAAACAATTGACCCTCCAACAGTCCTTAGCGAGGAGGATGAAGTACGACAGCAGTCATCCTGAAGCAAAACGTATAACTGAGGCCTTGACTGCTATGTTGGTGTTAGACGTGTGTCCGGTATCCGCCATTAGTGCAGTGGGATTTAGACAATTGATGGAGGTAGTGTGTGCCCGGTTCCAAATCCCGTCTAGATTCCACTTCACTAGGCAGGCGATACCGAGACTGTACAGAAACGTCAGAAAAAGTGTCCTCAGTGTCCTGAAAAATGCCGTTGTACACAATGTCCACTTAACCACGGACATGTGGACAAGTGGAACAGGGCAGACTAAGGACTATATGACTGTGACAGCCCACTGGGTAGATGTATCACCTTACGCAGCAACAGCAGCAGCGTCACCAGTAGCAGCATCTCAGAAACGCCAGCTCGTTACAAGGCAGGCTACGCTGTGTATCACCGGTTTCAGTAAGAGGCACACCGCCGACAACCTCTTAGAGAAACTGAGGGAAATCATCGCCCAGTGGCTTACCCCACTTAGACTCTCCTGGGGATTTGTGATATCTGACAACGCCACCAATATTGTGCGGGCATTACATCTGGGCAAATTCCAGCACGTCCCATGTTTTGCTCACACAATAAACTTGGTGGTGCAGAATTTTCTGAAAAGCGACAGGGGCGTGCAGGAGACGCTTTGGGTGGCCCGAAAAATTTCTGCCCACTTTCGCCATTCAGCGACTGCGTGCCGAAGACTGGAGCGCCAGCAAACACTCTTGAACCTGCCCCGCCATCACCTGAAGCAAGAGGTTGTGACGCGGTGGAACTCAACCCTCTATATGGTTCAGAGGATGGAGGAGCAGCAAAAGGCCATACAAGCCTATACATCCACCTATGACATAGGCAAAGGAGGGGGTATGCACCTGACTCAAGCGCAGTGGAGAATGATTTCTGTGTTGTGCAAGGTTCTCCAGCCCTTCGAACTTGCCACACGTGAAGTCAGTTCAGACACTGCCAGCTTGAGTCAGGTCATTCCCCTCATCAGGCTTTTGCAGAAGCAGCTGGAGAAAGTGAAGGAGGAGCTAAGACGGAGCGATTCCGCTCGGCATGTGGGACTTGTGGATGAAGCCCTTCATTCGCTTTGCCAGGATTCCATGGTGGTCAATCTGTTGAAATCAGACCACTACATTTTGGCCACCGTGCTCGATCCTAGGTTTAAAGCCTATGTGGTGTCTCTCTTTCCGGCCGACACAAGCCTGCAGAGGTGCAAAGACCTGCTGGTGAACACACTGTCAGCTGAAGCGGAACGTGACACGTCAATGGCTCCTTCTTCATTTTCTCCCGCAACTGGGGCTGCCAGGAAAAAACTTAGGTATCCTAAGCAACCCGCTGGCGGTGATGCAGGGCAGGCAGGACCAAGTTTGGACATCTGGTCCGGACTGAAGGACCTGGCAACAATTTCTGACATGTCTACTGTCACTGCATATGATACTGTCACCATTGACAGAATGGTGGAGGATTACATCGGTGACAGCATCCAAGTAGGCATGTCAGACAGTCCATACCTGTACTGGCAGGAAAAAGAGGCAATTTGGAGGCCCCTGTACAAACTGGCTCTATTTTACCTGAGTTGCCCCCCCTCCAGTGTGTACTCCGAAAGAGTGTTTAGTGCAGCCGGGAACCTTGTCAGCGAAAGGCGTAGGAGGTTGCTTCCACAGAATGTGGAGAAGATGATGTTCATCAAAATGAATTATCAGCTCTTCCAGGGAGACCAGCCTCCAGAAGGTACAGAGGGACCTGTGGTGGTGGATTCAAGTGGGGACGAGTTAATACTTTGTGAGGATGAGGATGTACACACTGAAGAGGGTGAGGAATCGGTGGATGAGGAGGATGAGGATGACATCTTGCCTCCATAGAGCCAGTTTGTGCAGGGACACATTAATTGCCAGCTTGTTTTGTGGGGGTCCAAACGAACCAATCATTTCAGCCACAGTTGTGTGGCAGACCCTGGCACTGAAATGATTGATTTGTTAAAGTGTGCATGTCCTGTTTATACAACATAAGGGTGGGTGGGAGGGCCCAAGGACAATTCCATCTTGCACTTCTTTTTTTTCTTTGCATTATGTACAGTTTGGGGCCTAGTTTTTCTAACTGCCATCCTGTCTGCCACTGCAGTGTCACTCCTAGATGGGTCACGTGTTTGTGCCGCCCACTCGTGTCGCTTAGCATAGTCATCCAGCTACCTCGGTGCAACCTTTTGGACATAAAAACACTATTGTGAGGTGTTCAGAATAGACTGGAAATGAGTGGAAATTAAGGTTATTGAGGTTAATAATAGCATAGGAGCAGAAAAACCTACAAATTCTGTGATTTTAGCTGTTTTTATGCTTTTTAAAAAAAAAATACAGATCCAAAACACAAAACCCAGAACCCAAAACACGGAAGGGTGGTTTTGGCAAAACCAATCCAGATCCAAAACACGAAGAAAGATCCAGATCCAAAACCAAAACACAAAACACGAAAAGTGGCCGGTGCACACCCCTAGTATAAAGCTGGCGTAGATGCCTGGGAACGCACGCTTCCATTTCCCCTCAGCCAGTCCTGTTTCTGCGCCTCCTCTGCCTTTCTCATTACTTTCCCTCTATCAGTCATCTACATTCTCCTCACATTTACATTATTACTGAGATTACAGCTCTGACCCAGCGGAATTGTAGCTGTAATCCCCTGTTCCTCATTGTGGGGACTGATAATGGAATAATGTATTAATAGTATTGTACCATGATGCCAATGATGAGGTTTTATGGACCAGGCTGGTAGAGGGGGGTCTGTGAGCGATGGGGGTTCAGTCATCACATACACTGTCCAGACCCACGTCTGTCATTATGGGATTGGTGTGTGTGGAACATCTGTGGGGTCTGCACAGTCTCACAGCCCACCTCGCCCCCCCCCCCCTCCCCTGTCTGCGATGACACTTACGCCCTCCTGTGTGATCTGTGGCCCTTTCCTAAACTCCCCATTTATACCCGGTCTGTGCAGCTGTTTCCCTGAGCTCTGCCTGGATTCAGTTTCCCGACCCATAAAACGCTGCCCAGGGCCTCAGGGAGGCAGGAGAGCGGTAATGTGATGTGTGGAGAATTCTCCATGTAAATGGATAAACACGGGACAATATATCCGGGGGGGAATCCTGCTGATTCGGGGGCTCCAGCCTGATATCCCCATGAGATCACTGTAAATATAGACGGGGTCCCAGCTGCTGCAGTCACTGTGCGTTGCAGGCTGTCCCCATGCTGGGGTACACACGTGTGCTCATTGTGACTTTATTATGTATATATAGAGAGAGGGAGAGTATATATATATATATATATATATATATTACACAGTGATATAAATGTGAGCAGTAATGTCATAATTTAAATATTCATTGGAGACACTGGTATATTAGCCGTCCTGATCAGAATTAGAGAATGTGACTCTGCGGCTGGAAGTAACTGGCGTGGTGGTACTTGTAGTCCCACAGAAGTCGGAAAGCCGACCTCACAATCCTGCATAGCTCTCATATTGTCATATCCACAGGTGGCTTACACAGGGGCAGAGCCGACCAGGGGACTTGGGTCAGTAAAAATCTTCTTTCACCTGTAATAAAATGACCTAGAGCCGGATTCAGCTTGGAATCGCAGTTGCTAACTTGTGCGCAATTCTGCAGGCTGGTCTTAGTCAAATATACGCAAATGCTGCATTCGCACAGCAAACATAAATGCCCTCTGCCTACGCTCACATTCATAACCCCACCTAAACCAGGCCGAACATCGGACACATCGATGAACATGGAACCCACGCCCAGCATTGCGGCAGGTCAGACCTTACTCACAAATTGCTAACTTTCCAGGTCACGTGGAAAGCTCAGGCTAATCTATGTACGCCCATGCAACCGTGATCAAACGCACAGGAGCGCCATTCGTTTCCCCGACCACCCCTCCCCCCCATCACCACCCCGCAAACACTCTCAAATCTGTTAAAGCCTTGCGTGGTGTCCGTGCATTCATAATGGCGAGTTTGCGCACTCGCACTCTGATGCCTGTGCAGTACGCAACAATCAACGGAGTGTATACACATTAGGAAACGCGATCCAAGCTGAGTCAGACCCTTAGTTTCTGTGTACAGATGGCGGTGTACAGATGGAGG
Source organism: Taudactylus pleione (assembly GCA_031769625.1). Classification (NCBI taxonomy): domain Eukaryota; kingdom Metazoa; phylum Chordata; class Amphibia; order Anura; family Myobatrachidae; genus Taudactylus; species Taudactylus pleione. The sequence goes on from JAUIMM010000469.1 coordinate 186,585, forward strand.
TGTACAGATGGAGGTGTGAAGAGGGCGGTGTGCAGATGGAGGTGTGCAGATGGCGGTGTGCAGATGGCGGTGTACAGAGGGCGGTGTGCAGATGGCGGTGTACAGATGGAGATGTACAGATGGCGGTGTGCAGAGGGCGGTGTACAGATGGCGGTGTACAGATGCAGAGTACAGAGGGAGGTGTGCAGATGGCGGTGTGCAGAGGGAGGTGTGCAGAGGGCAGTGTGCAGATGGCGGTGTGCAGATGGCGGTGTGCAGATGGCGGTGTACAGAGGGGGATGTGCAGACGGCGGAGTACAGATGGAGATGTACAGATGGCGGTGTGCAGAGGGCGGTGTGCAGATGGAAATGTGCAGAGGGCGGTGTGCAGATGGCGGTGTACAGATGGCGGTGTACAGAGGGCGGTGTACAGATGGAGGTGTACAGATGGAGGTGTACAGAGGGCGGTGTGCAGAGGGAGGTGTGCAGATGGAGGTACGCAGATGGAGGTGCGCAGAGGGCGGTGCGCAGAGGGAGGTGTGCAGATGGAGGTGTGCAGAGGGCGGTGTGCAGAGGGAGGTGTACAGATGGAGATGTACAGATGGCGGTGTACAGATGGAGGTGTACAGAGGGCGTGGTACAGATGGAGGTGTGCAGAGGGCGGTGTGCAGAGGGCGGTGTGCAGATGGAGGTGTGCAGAGGGTGGTGTGCAGATGGAGGTGTGCAGATGGCGGAGTACAGAGGGCGGTGTGCAGATGGCGGTGTGCAGAGGGCGGTGTGCAGATGGCGGGGTACAGACGGAGGTGTACAGATGGAGTGGTACAGATGGAGGTGTGCAGAGGGAGGTGTGCAGAGGGAGGTGTGCAGAGGGAGGTGTGCAGATGGAGGTGTGCAGAGGGCGGTGTGCAGATGGCGGTGTGCAGATGAAGGTGTACAGATGGCGGAGAACAGATGGAGGTGCGCAGAGGGCGGTGTGAAGATGGAGATGTGCAGAGGGCGGTGTACAGACTGAGTGGTACAGAGGGAGGTGTGCAGAGGGCGGTGTGCAGAGGGAGGTGTGCAAAGGGAGGTGTGCAGATGGAGGTGTGCAGAGGGCGGCGTACAGAGGGCGGTGTACAGAGGGAGGTGTACAGATGGAGGTGTACAGAGGGCGGTGTACAGATGGAGGTGTGCAGATGGAGGTACGCAGATGGAGGTGTGTAGATGGCGGAGTACAGATGGAGGTGTGCAGAGGACGGTGCGCAGAGGACGGTGTGAAGATGGAGGTGTGCAGAGGGCGGTGTGCAGATGGCGGTGTGCAGAGGGCGGTGTGCAGAGGGAGGTGTGCAGATGGTGGTGTACAGATGGAGGTGTCCAGAGGGCGGTGTACAGAGGGCGGTGTACAGATGGTGGTGCACAGATGGAGGTGCGCAGTACAGATGGAGGTGTGCAGATGGAGGTGTACAGAGGGCGATGTGCAGAGGGCGGTGTGCAGAGGGAGGTGTGCAGATGGCGGTGTGCAGAGAGCGGTGTGCAGAGGGCGGTGTGCAGATGTCGGTGTGCAGAGGGCGGTGTGCAGAGGGAGGTGTGCAGATGGAGGAGTACAGAGGGAGGTGTACAGAGGGAGATGTGCAGATGGCGGTGTGCAGAGGGCGGTGTGCAGATGGAGGTGTGCAGATGGAGGTGTGCAGAGGGCGGTGTGCAGATGGAGGTGTGCAGATGGAGGTGTGCAGAGGGCGGTGTGCAGATGTAGGTGTGGAGAGGGCGGTTTGCAGAGAGCGGTGTACAGATGGAGGTGTGCAGAGGACGGTGTGCAGAGGGCGGTGTGCAGAGGGAGGTGTGCAGAGGGAGGTGTGCAGAGGGCGGTGTGCAGATGGAGGTGTGCAGAGGGCGGTGTACAGAGGGCCGTGTGCAGATGAAGGTGTGCAGATGGCGGTGTACAGAGGGGGGTGTACAGATGGAGGTGTACAGAGGGCGGGGTACAGATGGAGGTGTGCAGATGAAGGTACGCAGATGGAGGTGCATAGATGGCGGAGTACAGATGGAGTTGTGCAGAGGGCGGTGCGCAGAGGGCGGTGTGCAGATGGAGGTGTGCAGATGGAGGTGTGCAGACAGCAGTGTGCAGATGGCGGTGTGCAGAGGGCGGTGTGCAGAGGGAGGTGTACAGATGGCGGTGTACAGATGGAGATGTACAGATGGCGGTGTGCAGATGGAGGTGTGCAGAGGGCGGTGTACAGATGGAGATGTACAGATGGCGGTGTGCAGATGGAGGTGTGCAGAGGGCGGTGTGCAGAGGGCGGTGTGCAGATGGAGGTGTGCAGAGGGCGGTGTGCAGAGGGCGGTGTACAGAGGGTGGTGTGCAGAGGGCGGTGTACAGATGGAGGTGTACAGATGGAGGTGTACAGATGGAGGTACGCAGATGGAGGTGCGTAGATGGCGGTGTACAGATGGAGGTGCGCAGAGGGTGGTGCGCAGAGGGCGGTGTGCAGATGGAGGTGGGCAGAGGGCGGTGTGCAGATGTAGGTGTGCAGATGTAGGTGTGGAGTGGGCGGTGTGCAGATGGAGGTGTGCAGATGGAGGTACGCAGATGGAGATGCGCAGATGGCGGTGTACAGATGGAGGTGTGCAGATGGAGTTGTGCAGAGATCGGTGTGCAGAGGGCAGTGTGCAGAGGGAGGTGTACAGATGGCGGTGTACAGATGGAGATGTACAGATGGCGGTGTACAGGTGGAGGTGTACAGAGGGCGTGGTACAGATGGAAGTGTGCAGAGGGCGGTGTGCAGAGGGCGGTGTGCAGATGGAGGTGTGCAGAGAGCGGTGTGCAGAGGGCGGTGTGCAGATGTCGGTGTGCAGAGGGCAGTGTGCAGAGGGAGGTGTGCAGATGGAGGAGTACAGAGGGATGTGTACAGAGGGAGATGTGCAGATGGCGGTGTGCAGAGGGCGGTGTGCAGATGGAGGTGTGCAGATGGAGGTGTGCAGAGGGCGGTGTGCAGATGGAGGTGTGCAGATGGAGGTGTGCAGAGGGCGGTGTGCAGATGTTGGTGTGGAGAGGGCGGTGTGCAGAGAGCGGTGTACAGATGGAGGTGTGCAGAGGACGGTGTGCAGAGGGCGGTGTGCAGAGGGAGGTGTGCAGAGGGCGGTGTGCAGATGGAGGTGTGCAGAGGGCGGTGTCCAGAGGGAGGTGTGCAGAGGGCGGTGTACAGAGGGCCGTGTGCAGATGGAGGTGTGCAGATGGCGGTGTAGAGAGGGGGGTGTACAGATGGAGGTGTACAGATGGAGGTGTACAGAGGGCGGGGTACAGATGGAGGTGTGCAGATGAAAGTACGCAGATGGAGGTGCGTAGATGGCAGAGTACAGATGGAGTTGTGCAGAGGGCGGTGCGCAGAGGGCGGTGTGCAGATGGAGGTGTGCAGATGGAGGTGTGCAGACAGCAGTGTGCAGAGGGCGGTGTGCAGAGGGCGGTGTGCAGAGGGAGGTGTACAGATGGCGGTGTACAGATGCACAGATGGCGGTGTGCAGATGGAGGTGTGCAGAGGGCGGTGTGCAGAGGGCGGTGTGCGGAAGGCGGTGTGCAGATGGAGGTGTGCAGAGGGCGGTGTGCAGAGGGCGGTGTGCAGATGGAGGTGTACAGAGGGTGGTGTGCAGAGGGCGGTGTACAGATGGAGGTGTACAGATGGAGGTTTACAGAGGGCGGCGTACAGATGGAGGTACGCAGATGGAGGTGCGTAGATGGCGGAGTACAGATGGAGGTGAGCAGAGGGTGGTGTGCAGATGGAGGTGGGCAGAGGGCGGAGTGCAGATGGCGGTGTGCAGATGGCGGTGTGCAGAGGGCGGTGTGCAGATGTAGGTGTGGAGAGGGCGGTGTTCAGATGGAGGTGTGCAGAGGGCAGTGTGAAGAGGGCGGTGTGCAGAGGGCGGTGTGCAGAGGGAGGTGTACAGATGGCGGTGTACAGATGGAGGTGTACAGAGGGCATGGTACAGATGGAGGTGTGCAGATGGCGGTGTGCAGATGGAGTTGTGCAGAAGGCGGTGTGCAGAGGGCGGTGTGCAGAGGGCGGTGTGCAGATGGAGGAGGTGCAGATGGAGGTGTACAGAGGGCGGTGTGCAGAGGGCGGTGTACAGATGGAGGTGTACAGATGGAGGTGTACAGAGGGCGGTGTACAGATGGAGGTGTGCAGATGGAGGTATGGAGGTACGCAGATGGAGGTACACAGATGGCGGTGTACAGAGGGTGGTGTGCAGAGGGCGGTGTGCAGAGGGCGGTGTATAGAGGACGGTGTACAGATGGAGGTGTACAGATGGCGTGGTACAGATGGAGGTGTGCAGATGGAGTTGTGCAGATGGAGTGGTACAGATGGAGGTGTGCAGAGGGTGGTGTGCAGATGGAGGTGTGCAGAGGGCGGTGAGCAGAGGGCGGTGTGCAGATGGAGGTGTGCAGAGGGCGGTGTGCAGAGGGCGGTGTGCAGATGGCGGTGTGCAGAGGGCGGTGTGCAGATGGAAGTGTACAGACGGAGGTGTACAGATGGCGTGGTATAGATAGAGGTGTGCAGATGGAGTGGTACAGATGGAGGTGTGTAGAGGGCAGTGTGCAGAGGGAGGTGTGCAGAGGGAGGTGTATAGATGGAGGTGTACAGAGGGCGGTGTACAGATGGAGATATGCAGATGGAGGTACGCAGATGGAGGTGCGCAGATGGCGGAGTACAGATGGAGGTAGGCAGAAGGCGGTGTGCAGATGGAGGTGTGCAGATGGAGGTACACAGATGGCGGTGTACAGATGGAGGTGTGCAGAGGCCGGTGTGCAGATGGAGTTGTGCAGAGGGCCGTGTGCAGATGGCGGTGTGCAGATGGAGGTGTACAGATGGAGGTGTACAGATGGCGGAGTACAGATGGAGGTGCGCAGAGGGCGGTGCGCAGAGGGCGGTGTGAAGATGGAGGTAGGCAGACGGCGGTGTGCAGATGGCGGTGTACAGACTGAGTGGTACAGAGGGAGGTGTGCAGAGGGCGGTGTGCAGAGGGAGGTGTGCAGAGGGAGGTGAGCAGATGGAGGTGTGCAGAGGGCGGTGTACAGAGGGCGGTGTACAGAGGGAGGTGTACAGATGGAGGTGTACAGAGGGCGGAGTACAGATGGAGGTGTGCAGATGGAGGTACGCAGATGGAGGTGCGTAGATGGCGGAGTACAGATGGAGGTGCGCAGAGGACGGTGCACAGAGGACGGTGTGAAAATGGAGGTGTGCAGAGGGCGGTGTGCAGAGGGCGGTGTGCAGAGGGCGGTGTGCAGAGGGAGGTGTGCAGATGGTGGTGTACAGATGGAGGTGTAGAGAGGGCGGTGTACAGAGGGCGGTGTACAGATGGCGGTGCACAGATGGAGGTGCGCAGTACAGATGGAGGTGTGAAGATGGAGGTGTACAGAGGGCGATGTGCAGAGGGCGGTGTGCAGAGGGAGGTGTGCAGATGGCGGTGTGCAGAGGGCGGTGTGCAGATGGAGGTGTGCAGATGTAGCTGTGCAGAGAGCGGTGTGTAGATGGAGGTGTGCAGATGGAGGTGTGCAGAGGGCGGTGTGCAGATGTAGGTGTGGAGAGGGCGGTGTGCAGAGAGCGGTGTACAGATGGAGGTGTGCAGAGGACGGTGTGCAGAGGGCGGTGTGCAGAGGGAGGTGTGCAGATGGAGGAGTACAGAGGGAGGTGTACAGAGGGAGATGTGCAGATGGTGGTGTGCAGAGGGCGGTGTGCAGATGGAGGTGTGCAGATGGAGGTGTGCAGAGGGCGGTGTGTAGATGGAGGTGTGCAGATGGAGGTGTGCAGAGGGCGGTGTGCAGATGTAGGTGTGGAGAGGGCGGTGTGCAGAGAGCGGTGTACAGATGGAGGTGTGCAGAGGACGGTGTGCAGAGGGAGGTGTGCAGAGGGCGGTGTGCAGATGGAGGTGTGCAGAGGGCGGTGTGCAGAGGGAGGTGTGCAGAGGGCGGTATACAGAGGGCCGTGTGCAGATGGAGGTGTGCAGGTGGCAGTGTACAGAGGGCGGTGTACAGATGGAGGTGTACAGATGGAGGTGTACAGAGGGCGGGGTACAGATGGAGGTGTGCAGATGGAGGTACGCAGATGGAGGTGCGTAGATGGCGGAGTACAGATGGAGTTGTGCAGAGGGCGGTGCGCAGAGGGCGGTGTGCAGATGGAGGTGTGCAGAGAGCGGTGTGCAGATGGCGGTGTGCAGAGGGCGGTGTGCAGAGGGAGGTGTACAGATGGCGGTGTACAGATGGAGATGTGCAGATGGCGGTGTGCAGAGGGCGGTGTGCAGAGGGCGGTGTGCAGATGGAGGTGTGCAGAGGGCGGTGTGCAGAGGGCGGTGTGCAGATGGAGGTGTACAGAGGGTGGTGTGCAGAGGGCGGTGTACAGATGGAGGTGTACAGATGGAGGTGTACAGATGGAGGTACGCAGATGGAGGTGCGTAGATGGCGGAGTACAGATGGAGGTGCGCAGAGGGTGGTGCGCAGAGGGCTGTGTGCAGATGGAGGTGGGCAGAGGGCGGTGTGCAGAGGGCGGTGTGCAGATGTAGGTGTGGAGTGGGCGGTGTGCAGATGGAGGTACGCAGATGGAGGTGCGCAGATGGCGGTGTACAGATGGAGGTGTGCAGAGGCCGGTGTGCAGATGGAGTTGTGCAGAGGGCGGTGTGCAGAGGGCAGTGTGCAGAGGGAGGTGTACAGATGGCGTTGTACAGATGGAGATGTACAGATGGCGGTGTACAGGTGGAGGTGTACAGAGGGCGTGCTACAGTTGGAAGTGTGCAGAGTGCGGTGTGCAGAGGGCGGTGTGCAGATGGAGGTGTGCAGAGGGTGGTGTGCAGAGGACGGTGTGCAGATGGAAGTGTACAGATGGAGGAGTGCAGATGGAGGTGTACAGATGGCGGTGTACAGAGGGCGGTGTGCAGATGGCGGTGTACAGAGGGCGGTGTACAGAGGGTGGTGTATAGAGGACGGTGTACAGATGGAGGTGTACAGATGGCGAGGTACAGATGGAGGTGTGCAGATGGAGTGGTACAGATGGAGGTGTGCAGAGGGCGGTGTGCAGACGGAGGTGTGCAGAGGGCGATGTACAGATGGCGGTGCACAGATGGAGGTCCACAGATGGAGATGCGCAGTAGCGATGGATGAATGTGCAGATGGAGGTGTACAGATGGCGGTGTACAGAGTGCGGTGTGCAGAGGGCGGTGTGCAGATGGAGGTTTGCATAGGACGGTGTGCAGATGGAGGTGTGCAGAGGGCGGTGTGCAGACGGAGGTGTGCAGATGGAGGTGGGCAGAGGGCGGTGCACAGAGGGCAGTGTGCATATGGAGGTGTGCAGATGGAGGTACGCAGATGGAGGTGTGCAGAGGGCGGTGTGCAGAGGGCGGTGTGCAGATGGCGGTGTGCAGAGGGAGGTGTGCAGAGGGAGGTGTGCAGATGGCGGTGTACAGAGGGCGGTGTGCAGATGGAGGTGTGCAGATGGTGGTGTACAGAGGGCGGTGTACAGATGGAGGTGTACAGAGGGCGGTGTACAGAGGGCGGTGTACAGATGGAGGTGTACAGAGGGTGGTGTGCAGATGGAGGTGTGCAGATGGCGGTGTGCAGATGGCTTGGTAGAGATGGAGGTGTGCAGATGGAGTGGTACAGAGGGAGGTGTGCAGAGGGCGGTGTGCAGAGGGAGGTGTGCAGAGGGCGGTGTGCAGAGGGAGGTGTGCAGAGGGCGGTGTGCAGAGGGTGATGTGCAGATGGAGGTGTGCAGATGGAGGTGTGCAGAGAGCGGTGTACAGAGGGCGGTGTGCAGAGGGCGGTGTGCAGAGGGAGGTGTGCAGAGGGAGGTGTGCAGAGGGGGGTGTGCAGAGGGTGGTGTGCAGAGCGAGGAGTGCAGAGCGAGGAGTCGGTGTGCAGATGTAGGAGTGCAGAGGGCGGGTTGCAGAGGGCGGTGTGCAGAGGGCGGAGGGCGGTGTGCGGAGGGCGTGGTACGGATGGAGGTGTGCAAATGGTGTGGTACAGATGGAGGTGTGCAGAGGGAGGTGTGCAGAGGGAGGTGTGCAGATGGCGGTGTGCAGAGGGCGGTGTGCAGATGGAGGTGTGCAGATGGATGTGTGCAGATGGAGGTGTGCAGAGAGCGGTGTGCAGAGGGTGGTGTGCAGATGGAGGTGTGCAGATGGAGGTGTGGAGAGGGCGGTGTGCAGAGGGAGGTGTGCAGAGGACGGTGTGCAAAGGGCGGTGTGCAGAGGGCGGTGTGCAGATGGAGGTGTGGAGAGGGCAGTGTGCAGATGGAGGTGTGCAGAGGACGGTGTGCAGAGGGAGGTGTGCAGAGGGAGGTGTGCAGATGGCGGTGTGCAGAGGGCGGTGTGCAGAGGGAGGTGTGCAGATGGAGGTGTGCAGAGGGCGGTGTACAGAGGGCGGTGTACAGATGGAGGTGTACAGATGGCGTGGTACAGATGGAGGTGTGCAAATGGAGTGGTACAGATGGAGGTGTGCAGAGTACGGTGTGCAGATAGAGGTGTGCAGATGGCGGTGTGCAGAGGGCGGTGTGCAGAGGGCGGTGTGCAGACGGCGGTGTGCAGAGGGAGGTGTGCAGAGGGAGGGGTGCAGAGGGCGGTGTGCAGAGGGAGGTTTGCAGAGGGCGGTGTGCAGGGGGCGGTGTGCAGAGGGAGGTGTGCAGAGGGTGATGTGCAGATGGAGGTGTGGGGAGGTGTACAGACGGAGGTGTGCAGATGGCGGTGTGCAGAGGGTGGTGTGCAGAGGGAGGTGTGCAGAGGGCGGTGTGCAGAGGGCGGTGTGCAGATGGAGGTGTGCAGATGGAGGTGTGCAGAGGGCCATGTGCAGATGTAGGTGTGGAGAGGGCGGTGTGCAGAGGGCGGTGTGCAGATGGAGGTGTGCAGAGGACGGTGTGCAGAGGGCGGTGTGCAGATGGCGGTGTGCAGAGGGAGGTGTGCAGATGGCGGTGTGCAGAGGGCGGTGTGCAGATGGAGGTGTGCAGGTGGCGGTGTACAGAGGGCGGTGTACAGATGGAGGTGTACAGAGGGCGGTGTACAGAGGGCGGTGTACAGAGGGCGGTGTGCAGATGGAGGTGTGCAGATGGCGGTGTGCAGATGGCTTGGTACAGATGGAGGTGTGCAGATGGAGTGGTACAGAGGGAGGTGGGCAGAGGGCAGTGTGCAGAGGGAGGTGTGCAGAGGGAGGTGTGCACATGGATGTGTGCAGTGGGCGGTGTGCAGAGGGCGGTGTGCAGATGGAGGAGTGCAGATGGTGGTGTGCAGAGAGTGGTGTGCAGAGGGCGGTGTGCAGAGGGTGGTGTGCAGATGGCAGTGTGCAGATGGAGGTGTGCAGAGGGGGGTGTGCAGAGGGCGGTGTGCAGAGCGAGGAGTGCAGAGGGAGGTGTGCAGAGGGCGGTGTGCAGAGGGCGGTGTGCAAATGGCGGTGTGCAGATGTAGGTGTGCAGAGGGCGGGTTGCAGAGGGCGGTGTGCAGAGGGCGGTGTGCGGAGGGCGGTGTGCGGAGGGCGTGGTACGGATGGAGGTGTGCAAATGGTGTGGTACAGATGGAGGTCTGCAGAGGGAGGTGTGCAGAGGGAGGTGTGCAGAGGGAGCTGTGCAGATGGCGGTGTGCAGAGGGCTGTGTGCAGAGGGAGGTGTGCAGAGGGAGGTGTGCAGAGGGAGGTGTGCAGAGGGCGGTGTGCAGAGGGCGGTGTGCAGATGGAGGTGTGCAGATGGAGGTGTGCAGAGGGCGGTGTGCAGAGGGTGGTGTGCAGAGGGCGGTGTGCAGATGTAGGTGTGGAGAGGGCGGTGTGCAGATGGAGGTGTGCAGAGGGCGGTGTGCAGAGGGCGGTGTGCAGACGGAGGCGTGCAGAGGGCGGTGTGCAGATGGAGGTGTGGGGAGGTGTACAGACGGAGGTGTGCAGATGGCGGTGTGCAGAGGGCGGTGTGCAGATGGATGTGTGCAGATGGAGGTGTGCAGATGGAGGTGTGCAGAGGGCGGTGTGCAGAGGGCGGTGTGCAGAAGAAGATGTGCAGATGGAGGTGTGCAGAGGGCAGTGTGCAGATGGAGATGTGCAGAGGGCGGTGTGCAGAGGGCGGTGTGCAGATGGAGATGTGCAGAGGACGGTGTGCAGAGGGCGGTGTGCAGAGGGCGGTGTGCAGAGGGCGGTGTGCAGAGGGCGGTGTGCAGATTGCGGTGTGCAGAGGGCGGTGTGCAGATGGAGGTGTGCAGATGGCAGTGTACAGAGAGCGGTGTACAGAGTGCGTTGTACAGATGTAGGTGTACAGAGGGCGGTGTTCAGAGGGTGGTGTACAGAGGGAGGTGTACAGATGGAGGTGTACAGATGGCGTGGTACAGATGGAGGTGTGCAAATGGAGTGGTACAGATGGAGTGGTACAGATGTTGGTGTGCAGAGGGCGGTGTGCAGATGGCGGTGTACAGATGGAGGTGTACAGATGGAGGTGTACAGATGGCGTGGTACAGATGGAGGTGTGCAAATGGAGTGGTACAGATGGAGGTGTCTAGAGGGCGGTGTGCAGAGGGCGGTGTGCAGAGGGCGGTGTGCAGAGGGCGGTGTGCAGAGGGAGGTGTGCAGAAGGAGGTGTGCAGAGGGCGGTGTGCAGAGGGCGGTGTGTAGAGGGAGGTGTGCAGAGGGAGGTGTGGGGAGGTGTACAGATGGAGGTGATGCGGATGGCGGTGTGCAGAGGGCGGTGTGCAGAGGGCGGAGTGCAGATGGAGGTGTGCAGATGGAGGTGTGCTGAGAGCGGTGTGCAGAGGGAGGTGTGCAGATGGATGTGTGCAGATGGAGGTGTGCAGAGGGCGGTGTGCAGATGGAGGTGTGGAGAGGGCGGTGTGCAGATGGAGGTGTGCAGAGGACGGTGTGCAGAGGGAGGTGTGCAGATGGCGGTGTGCAGATGGCGGTGTGCAGAGGGAGGTGTGCAAATGGAGTGGTACAGATGGCGTGGTACAGATGGAGGTGTGCAAATGGAGTGGTACAGATGGAGGTGTGCAGAGGGCGGTGTGCAGAGGGCGGTGTGCAGAGGGCGGTGTGCAGAGGGCGGTGTGCAGAGGGCGGTGTGCAGATGGAGGTGTGCAGAGGGCGGTGTGCAGAGGGCGGTGTGCAGAGGGCGGTGTGCAGAGGGAGGTGTGCAGAGGGAGGTGTGGGGAGGTGTACAGATGGAGGTGTGCGGATGGCGGTGTGCAGAGGGCGGTGTGCAGAGGGCGGTGTGCAGATGGAGGTGTGCAGATGGAGGTGTGCAGATGGAGGTGTGCAGAGAGCGGTGTGCAGAGAGCGGTGTGCAGAGGGTGGTGTGCAGATGGAGGTGTGCAGATGGAGGTGTGCAGAGGGCGGTGTGCAGATGGAGGTGTGGAGAGGGCGGTGTGCAGATGGAGGTGTGCAGAGGACGGTGTGCAGAGGGCGGTGTGCAGATGGAGGTGTGCAGAGGATGGTGTGCAGATGGCGGTGTGCAGATGGCGGTGTGCAGAGGGAGGTGTGCAGATGGCGGTGTGCAGATGGCGGTGTGCAGAGGGCGGAGTGCAGATGGAGGTGTGCAGATGGAGGTGTGCAGAGGGCGGTATACAGAGGGCGGTGTACAGATGGAGGTGTACAGATGGCGTGGTACAGATGGAGGTGTGCAAATGGAGTGGTACAGATGGAGGTGTGCAGAGTACGGTGTGCAGATAGAGGTGTGCAGATGGCGGTGTGCAGAGGGCGGTGTGCAGAGGGAGGTGTGCAGAGGGAGGTGTGCAGAGGGCGGTGTGCAGAGGGTGGTGTGCAGATGGAGGTTTGCAGAGGGCGGTGTGCAGAGGGAGGAGTGCAGAGGGAGGTGTGCAGATGGAGATGTGCAGAGGGCGGTGTGCAGAGGGCGTTGTGCAGATGGAGGTGTGCAGAGGGCGGTGTGCAGAGGGCGGTGTGCAGATGTAGGTGTGGAGAGGGCAGTGTGCAGAGGGAGGTGTGCAGAGGGAGGTGTGCATAGGGCGGTATGCAGAGGGAGGTGTACAGATGGAGGTGTACAGATGGAGATGTACAGATGGCGGTGTGCAGATGGAGGTGTGCAGAGGTCGGTGTGCAGAGGGCGGTGTGCAGATGGATGTGTGCAGAGGGCGGTGTGCAGAGGGCGATGTGCAGATGGAGGTGTACAGAGGGTGGTGTGCAGAGGGCGGTGTACAGATGGAGGTGTACAGATGGAGGTGTACAGATGGAGGTACGCAGATGGAGGTGCGTAGATGGCGGAGTACAGATGGAGGTGTGTAGAGGGCGGTGCGCAGAGGGCGGTGTGCAGATGGAGGTGGGCAGAGGGCGGTGTGCAGATGGCAGTGTGCAGAGGGCGGTGTGCAGATGTAGGTGTGGAGAGGGCGGTGTGCAGAGGACGGTGTGCAGAGGGCGGTGTGCAGATGGAGGTGTGCAGAGGACGGTGTGCAGATGGCGGTGTGCAGAGGGAGGTGAGCAGAGGGCGGTGTGCAGATGGAGGTGTGCAGATGGAGGTGTGCAGAGGGCGGTGTACAGAGGGCGGTGTACAGATGGCGTGGTACAGATGGAGGTGTGCAAATGGAGTGGTACAGATAGAGGTGTGCAGAGTACGGTGTGCAGATAGAGGTGTGCAGACGGCGGTGTGCAGAGGGCGGTGTGCAGAGGGCGGTGTGCAGACGGCGGTGTGCAGTGGGAGGTGTGCAGAGGGAGGTGTGCTGAGGGCGGTGTGCAGAGGGCGGTGTGCAGAGGGAGGTGTGCAGAGGGCGGGGTGCAGATGGAGGTGTGCAGAGGGAGTTGTGCAGAGGGCAGTGTGCAGGGGGCGGTGTGCAGAGGGAGGTGTGCAGAGGGCGGTGTGCAGATGGTGTGCAGAGGGGGGTGTGCAGAGGGAGGAGTGCAGACTGAGGTGTGCAGAGGGCGGTGTGCAGAGGGAGGTGTGCAGAGGGAGGTGTGCAGAGGGAGGTGTGCAGAGGGAGGTTTGCAGATGGAGGTGTGCAGAGGGCGGTGTGCAGAGGGAGGTGTGCAGAGCGCGGTGTGCAGAGGGCGGGTTGCAGAGGGCGGTGTGCGGAGGGCCGTGTGTGGAGGGCCGTGTGCGGAGGGCGTGGTATGGATGGAGGTGTGCAAATGGTGTGGTACATATGGAGAATTGCAGAGGGAGGTGTGCAGAGCGAGGTGTGCAGAGGGCGGTGTGCAGAGGGCGATGTGCAGAGGGAGGAGTGCAGAGGGAGGTGTGCAGAGGGAGATGTGCAGAGGGCAGTGTGCAGAGGGCGGTGTGCAGATGGAGGTGTGCAAATGTAGTGGTACAGATGGAGGTGTGCAGAGGGCAGTGTGCAGAGGGCGGTGTGCAGATGGCGGTGTGAAAAGGGCGGTGTGCAGAGGGCGGTGTGCAGATGGAGGTGTGCAGATGGAGGTGTGCAGAGGGCAGGGTGCAGAGGGCGGTGTGCAAAGGGCGGTGTGCAGAGGGCGGTGTGCAGAGGGAGGTGTGCAGTGGGAGGTGTGCAGATGGCGGTGTGCTGAGGGCGGTGTGCAGAGGTGTACAGATGGAGGTGAGCAGATGGAGGTGTGCAGCGGACGGTGTGCTGAGGGAGGTGTGCAGAGGGAGGAGTGCAGAGGGAGGTGTACAGAGGGAGGAATGCAGACCGAGGTGTACAGAGGGCGGTGTGCAGATGGTGGAATGCAGAGGGCGGTGTGCAGAGGGAGGTTTGCAGAGGGAGGTGTGCAGATGTCGGTGTGCAAAGGGCGGTGTGCAGATGGAGGTGTGCAGAGGACGGTGTGGGGAGGGCGGTATGCGGAGGGCGATGTGCAGAGGGCGGTGTACGGATGGCGCTGTACGGATGGCGTGGTACAGATGGAGGTGTGCAAATGGAGTGGCACAGATGGAGCTGTGCAGAGGGCGGTGTGCAGAGGGCGATGTGCAGATGGAGGTGTGCAGAGGGTGGTGTGCAGAGGGCGGTGTACAGATGGAGATGTACAGATGACGGTGTACAGAGGGCGTGGTAGAGATGGAGGTGTGCAGAGGGCGGTGTGCAGAGGGAGGTGTGCAGATGGAGGTATGCAGATGGCGGTGTGCAGATGGAGGTGTGCAGAGGGCGTTGTGCAGAGGGCGGTGTGCAGATGTAAGTGTGGAGAGGGCAGTGTGCAGATGGAGGTGTGCAGAGGGCGATGTGCAGAGGGAGGTGTGCAGAGGGCGGTGTGCATAGGGCGGTGTGCAGAGGGAGGTGTACAGAGGGAGTTGTACAGATGGCGTGGTACAGATGGAGGTGTGCAAATGTAGAGATACAGATGGAGGTGTGCAGATGGAGGAGTGCAGATGGCGTTGTGCAGAGGGCAGCGTGCAGATGGCGGTGTGCAGAGGGCGGTGTGCAGTAGGAGGTGTGCAGATGGAGGTGTGCAGATGGCGCTGTGCAGAGGGCGGTGTGCAGAGGGTGGTGTACAGAGGGCGGTGCACAGATGGAGGTCCACAGATGGAGGTGCGCAGTACAGATGGATGAGTGTGCAGATGGAGGTGTACAGATGGTGGTGTACAGAGGGCGGTGTGCAGATGGAGGTTTGCATTGGGCGGTGTGCAGATGGATGTGTGCAGAGGGCGGTGTGCAGAGGGCGGTGCACAGATGGAGGTCCACAGAAGGAGGTGCGCAGTACAGCTGGATGAGTGTGCAGATGGAGGTGTACAGATGGTGGTGTACAGATGGCAGTGTGCAAATGTAGTGGTACAGATGGAGGTGTACAGAGGGCGGTGTACAGAGGGCGGTGTAGAGATGGCGGTGCACAGATGGAGGTTCACAGATGGAGGTGCGCAGTACAGATGGATGAATGTGCAGATGGAGGTGTACAGATGGAGGTGTAAAGATGGCGGTGTGCAGATGGAGGTGTGCAGAGGGAGGTGTGCAGAGGGCGGTGTACAGAGGGCGGTTTGCAGAAGGAGATGTACAGAGGGCGGTGTACAGAGGGCGGTGTACAGATGGCGATGTGCAGTTGGAGGTGTACAGATGGCGGTGTACAGATGGAGGTGTACAGATGGCGTGGTACAAATGGAGGTGTGCAAATGTAGTGGTACAGATGGAGTTGTGCAGAGGGCGGTGTGCAGAGGGCGGTGTGAGGAGGGCGGTGTGCAGATGGAGGTGTGGAGATGGTGGTGTGCAAAGGGCGGTGTGCAGAGGGCGGTGTCCAGATGGAGGTGTGCAGATGGAGGTGTGCAGAGGGCAGTGTGCCGAGGGCGGTGTGCGCAGATGGAGGTGCGCAGATGGCGGACTACAGACGGAGGTGCGCAGAGGGCGGTGTTCAGAGGGCGGTGTGCAGATGGAGGTGTGCAGATGGAGGTGTGCAGAGGGTGGTGTACAGAGGGCGGTGTGCAGAGGGCGGTGTACAGATGGAGATGTACAGATGACGGTGTGCAGAGGGCGTGGTAGAGATGGAGGAGTGCAGAGGGCGGTGTGCAGAGAGCGGTGTACAGAGGGCGGTGTGCAGATGGAGGTGTGCAGAGGGCGGTGTGCAGATGGAGGTGTGCAGATGGAGGTGTGCAGATGGAGGTGTACAGGTGGCGGTGTACAGAGGGAGGTGTGCAGAGGGCGGTGTACAGACGGAGGTGTACAGAGGGCGGTGTGCAGATGGAGGTGTGCAGATGGAGGTGTGCAGATGGCGTGGTACAGATGGAGGTGTGCAGATGGAGTGGTACAGATGGAGGTGTGCAGACCGAGGTGTGCAGAGGGCGGTGTGCAGATGGTGGAATGCAGAGGGCGGGGTGCAGAGGGCGGTGTGCAGAGGGAGGTTTGCAGAGGGAGGTGTGCAGATGTCGGTGTGCAGAGGGCGGTGTGCAGAGGGCGGTGTGCAGATGGAGGTGTGCAGAGGACGGTGGGCAGAGGACGGTGTGGGGAGGGCGGTATGCGGAGGGCGATGTGCAGAGGGCGGTGTACGGATGGCGGTGTACGGATGGCGTGGTACAGATGGAGGTGTGCAAATGGAGTGGCACAGATGGAGCTGTGCAGAGGGCGGTGTGCAAACGGAGGTGTGCAGATGGAGGTGTGCAGAGGGCGGTGTGCAGGTGTGCAGAGGGAGGTGTGCAGATGGAGGTATGCAGATGGCGGTGTGCAGAGGGCGTTGTGCAGAGGGCTGTGTGCAGATGTAAGTGTGGAGAGGGCAGTGTGCAGATGGACGTGTGCAGAGGGCGATGTGCAGAGGGAGGTGTGCAGAGGGCGGTGTGCAGAGGGAGGTGTACAGAGGGAGTTGTACAGATGGCGTGGTACAGATGGAGGTGTGCAAATGTAGTGATACAGATGGAGGTCTGCAGATGGAGGTGTGCAGATGGCGTTGTGCAGAGGGCAGCGTGCAGATGGCGGTGTGCAGAGGGCGGTGTGCAGTAGGAGGTGTGCAGATGGAGGTGTGCAGATGGCGCTGTGCAGAGGGCGGTGTGCAGAGGGCGGTGCACAGATGGAGGTCCACAGATGGAGGTGCGCAGTACAGATGGATGAGTGTGCAGATGGAGGTGTACAGATGGTGGTGTACAGAGGGCGGTGTGCAGATGGAGGTTTGCATAGGGCGGTGTGCAGATGGATGTGTGCAGAGGGCGGTGTGCAGAGGGCGGTGTACAGAGGGCGGTGCACAGATGGAGGTCCACAGATGGAGGTGCGCAGTACAGCTGGATGAGTGTGCAGATGGAGGTGTACAGATGGTGGTGTACAGAGGGCGTGGTGCAGATGGAGGTTTGCATAGGGCGGTGTGCAGATGGATGTGTGCAGAGGGCGGTGTGCAGATGGATGTGTGCAGAGGGCGGTGTGCAGTTGGAAGTGTACAGATGGAGGTGTACAGATGGCGTGGTACAGATGGAGGTGTGCAAATGTAGTTATACAGAGGGTGGTGTACAGAGGGCGGTGTAGAGATGGCGGTGCACAGATGGAGGTTCACAGATGGAGGTGCGCAGTACAGATGGATGAATGTGCAGATGGAGGTGTATAGATGGAGGTGTAAAGATGGCGGTGTGCAGAGGGCGGTGTGCAGAGGGCGGTGTGCAGATGGAGGTGTGCAGAGGGAGGTGTGCAGAGGGCGGTGTACAGAGGGCGGTTTGCAGAAGGAGATGTACAGAGGGCGGTGTACAGAGGGCGGTGTACAGATGGCGATGTGCAGTTGGAGGTGTACAGATGGCGGTGTACAGATGGAGGTGTACAGATGGCGTGGTACAGATGGAGGTGTGCAAATGTAGTGGTACAGATGGAGGTGTGCAGAGGGCGGTGTACAGAGGGCGGTGTGCAGATGGAGGTGTGCAGATGGCGGTGTGCAGATGGAGGTGTGCAGATGGCGTGGTACAGATGGAGGTGTGCAGATGGAGGTGTGCAGAGGGAGGTGTGCAGAGGGCAGTGTGCAGGGGGCGGTGTGCAGAGGGAGGTTTGCAGAGGGCCGTGTGCAGATGGTGTGCAGAGGGCGGTGTGCAGTGGGGGGTGTGCAGAGGGTGGTGTGCAGAGGGAGGTGTGCAGACTGAGGTGTGCAGAGGGAGGTGTGCAGAGGGCGGTGTGCAGAGGGAGGTGTGCAGAGGGAGGTGTGCAGAGGGAGGTGTGCAGAGGGCGGTGTGCAGAGGGAGGTGTGCAGAGCGCGGTGTGCAGATGTAGGTGTGCAGAGGGCGGGTTGCAGAGGGTGGGTTGCAGAGGGCGGTGTGCGGAGGGCGGTGTGAGGAGGGCGTGGTATGGATGGAGGTGTGCAAATGGTGTGGTACAGATGGAGATGTGCAGAGGGAGGTGTGCAGATGGCGGTGTGCAGAGGGCAGTGTGCAGAGGGCGGTGTGCAGAGGGAGGAGTGCAGAGGGAGGTGTGCAGAGGGAGATGTGCTGAGGGCAGTGTGCAGAGGGCGGTGTGCAGAAGGAGGTGTGCAAATGTAGTGGTACAGATGGAGGTGTGCAGAAGGCGGTGTGCAGAGGGCGGTGTGCAGATGGCGGTGTGAAAAGGGCGGTGTGCAGAGGGCGGTGTGCAAAGGGCGGTGTGCAGATGGAGGTGTGCAGATGGAGGTGTGCAGAGGGAGGTGTGCAGAGGGCGGTGTGCAAAGGGCGGTGTGCAGAGGGCGGTGTGCAGAGGGCGGTGTGCAGTGGGAGGTGTGCAGATGGTGGTGTACAGATGGAGGTGTGCAGATGGAGGTGTGCAGCGGGCGGTGTGCAGAGGGAGGTGTGCAGAGGGAGGAGTGCAGAGGGAGGTGTACAGAGGGAGGAATGCAGACCGAGGTGTGCAGAGGGCGGTGTGCAGACGGTGGTATGCAGAGGGCGGTGTGCAGATGGAGGTGTGCAGAGGGCGGTGTGCAGAGGTCGGTGTGCAGAGGGAGGTTTGCAGAGGGAGGTGTGCAGATGTCGGTGTGCAGAGGGCGGTGTGCAGAGGGCGGTGTGCAGATGGAGGTGTGCAGAGGACGGTGTGCAGAGGACGGTGTGGGGAGGGCGGTATGCGGAGGGCGATGTGCAGAGGGCGGTGTACGGATGGCGGTGTACGGATGGCGTGGTACAGATGGAGGTGTGCAAATGGAGTGGCACAGATAGAGCTGTGCAGAGGGCGGTGTGCAGAGGGCGGTGTGCAGAGGGCGGTGTGCAGAGGGCGGTGTGCAGAGGGAGGTGTGCAGATGGAGGTATGCAGATGGCGGTGTGCAGATGGAGGTGTGCAGAGGGCGGTGTGCAGAGGGCGGTGTGAAGATGTAATTGTGGAGAGGGCAGTGTGCAGATGGAGGTGTGCAGAGGGCGATGTGCAGAGGGAGGTGTGCAGAGGGCGGTGTGCATAGGGCGGTGTGCAGAGGGAGGTGTACAGAGGGAGTTGTACAGATGGCGTGGTACAGATGGAGGTGTGCAAATGTAGTGATACAGATGGAGGTGTGCAGATGGCGTTGTGCAGAGGGCGGTGTGCAGAGGGCGGTGTGCAGTAGGAGGTGTGCAGATGGAGGTGTGCAGATGGCGCTGTGCAGAGGGCGGTGTGCAGAGGGCGGTGTACAGAGGGCGGTGCACAGATGGAGGTCCACAGATGGAGGTGCGCAGTACAGATGGATGAGTGTGCAGATGGAGGTGTACAGATGGTGGTGTACAGAGGGCGGTGTGCAGATGGAGGTTTGCATAGGGCGGTGTGCAGATGGATGTGTGCAGAGGGCGGTGTGCAGAGGGCGGTGTACAGAGGGCGGTGCACAGATGGAGGTCCACAGATGGAGGTGCGCAGTACAGCTGGATGAGTGTGCAGAGGGTGGTGTACAGAGGGCGGGGTGCAGATGGAGGTTTGCATAGGGCGGTATGCAGATGGATGTGTGCAGATGGATGTGTGCAGAGGGCGGTGTGCAGTTGGAAGTGTACAGATGGAGGTGTACAGATGGCGTGGTACAGATGGAGGTGTGCAAATGTAGTGGTACAGATGGAGGTGTACAGAGGGTGGTGTACAGAGGGCGGTGTAGAGAGGGCGGTGCACAGATGGAGGTTCACAGATGGAGGTGCGCAGTACAGATGGATGAATGTGCAGATGGAGGTGTACAGATGGAGGTGTAAAGAGGGCGGTGTGCAGAGTGCGGTGTGCAGAGGGCGGTGTGCAGATGGAGGTGTGCAGAGGGTGGTGTGCAGAGGGCGGTGTACAGAGGGAGGTTTGCAGATGGAGATGTACAGAGGGCGGGGTACAGAGGGCGGTGTACAGATGGCGATGTGCAGTTGGAGGTGTACAGATGGAGGTGTACAGATGGAGGTGTACAGATGGCGTGGTACAGATGGAGGTGTGCAAATGTAGTGGTACAGATGGAGGTGTGCAGAGGGCGGTGTGCAGAGGGTGGTGTGAGGAGGGCGGTGTGCAGATGGAGGTGTGCAGATGGCGGTGTGCAGAGGGCGGTGTCCAGATGGAGGTGTGCAGATGGAGGTGTGCAGAGGGCAGTGTGCAGAGTGCGGTGTGCGCAGATGGAGGTGCGCAGATGGCGGACTACAGACGGAGGTGCGCAGAGGGCGGTGTTCAGAGGGCGGTGTGCAGATGGAGGTGTGCAGAGGGTGGTGTACAGAGGGCGGTGTGCAGAGGGCGGTGTACAGATGGAGATGTACAGAGGGCGTGGTAGAGATGGAGGAGTGCAGAGGGCGGTGTGCAGAGAGCGGTGTACAGAGGGCGGTGTGCAGATGGAGGTACGCAGATGGAGGTGCGCAGATGGCGGACTACAGATGGAGGTGCACAGAGGGCTGTGTTCAGAGGGCGGTGTGCAGATGGAGGTGTGCAGAGAGCAGTTTACAGATGGAGATGTACAGATGGCGGTGTACAGATGGAGTTGTACAGAGGGCGTGGAACAGATGGAGGTGTGCAGAGGGCGGGGTGCAGAGTGCGCTGTGCAGAGGGCGGTGTGCAGATGGAGGTGTGCAGAGGGCGGTGTTCAGATGGAGGTGTGCAGAGGGCGGTGTGCAGAGGGAGGTGTGCAGATGGCGGTGTACAGATGGAGATGTACAGATGGCGGTGTACAGATGGAGATGTACAGAGGGCGTGATACAGATGGAGGTGTGCAGAGGGCGGTGTGCAGAGGGCGGTGTGCAGATGGAGGTGTGCAGATGGAGCTGTGAAGATGGTGGTGTGCAGATGGCGGTGTGCAGAGGGCGGTGTGCAGAGGGAGGTGTGCAGATGGCGGTGTACAGAGGGCGGTGTACAGAGGGCGGTGTATAGAGGGTGGTGTACAGATGGAGGTGTACAGAGGGCGGTCTACAGATGGTGGTGTACAGACGGAGGTGTACAGATGGCGTGGTACAGATGGAGTGGCACAGATGGAGGTGTGCAGAGGGCGGTGTGCAGAGGGCGGTGTGCAGAGGGAGGTGTGCAGAGGGAGTTGTACAGATGGCGGTGTGCAGATGGAGGTGTGCAGATGGCGTGGTACAGATGGAGGTGTGCAGATGGAGTGGTACAGATGGAGGTGTGCACATGGAGGTGTGCAGATGGAGGTGTGCAGAGGGAGGTGTACAGATGGCGGTGTGCAGATGGCGGTGTGCAGATGGCGGTGTGCAGAGGGCGGTGTACAGAGGGCGGTGTACAGAGGGCGGTGTGCAGATGGATGTGTGCAGATGGAGGTGAACAGATGGCGGTGTGCAGAGGGTGGTGTGCAGAAGGAGGTGTGCAGATGGTGGAGTACAGTGGGCGGTGTACAGATGGCGGTGTGCAGAGGGCGGTGTGCAGGTGGAGGTGTTCAGATGGAGGTGTACAGAGGGCGGTGTACAGATGGCGGTGCACAGATGGAGGTCCACAGATGGAGGTGCGCAGTACAGATGGAGGTGTGCAGATGGAGGTGTGCAGATGGCGGTGTACAGAGGGCGGTATGCAGAGGGAGGTGTGCAGATGGTGGTGTGCAGAGGGCGGTGTGCAGAGGGCGGTGTACAGACGGAGGTGTACAGATGGCGTGGTACAGATGGAGGTGTGTAGATGGAGGTGTGCAGATGGAGGTGTGCAGAGGGTGGTGTGCAGAGGGTGGTGTGCAGAGGGATGTGTGCAGAGGGCGGTGTGCAGAGGGCAGTGTCCAGAGGGAGGTGTGCAGATGGAGGTGTGCAGAGGGCGGTGTGCAGAGGGAGGTGTGCAGAGGGAGGTATGCAGAGGGCGGTGTGCAGAGGGAGGTGTGCAGATGGAGGTGTGCAGATGGCGGTGTGCAGATGGCGGTGTGCAGAGGGCGGCATGCAGAAGGCGGCGTGCAGATGGAGGTGTGCAGAGGGCGGTGTGCAGAGGGCGGTGTGCAGAGGGCGGTGTGCAGATGGCGGTGTGCTGAGGGCGGTGTACAGAGGGCAGTGTACAGAGGGAGGTGTGCAGATGGCAGTGTACAGAGGACGTTGTACAGATGGCGTGGTACAGGTGGAGGTGGGCAAATGTAGTGGTACAGAGGGAGGTGTGCAGAGGGCGGTGTGCAGAGGACGGTGTGCAGATGGAGGTGTGCAGATGGCGTGGTACAGATGGAGGTGTGCAGATGGAGTGGTACAGATGGAGGTGTGCAGAGGGCGGTGTGCAGAGGGCAGTGTGCAGATAGAGGTGTGCAGAGGGAGGTGTGCAGAGGGAGGTGTACAGATGGCGGTGTACTGAGGGCGGTGTTCAGAGGGCGGTGTGCAGAGGGCGGTGTGTAGAGGGAGAAGTGCAGATGGCGGTGTGCAGATGGAGGTGTGCAGAGGGCGGTGTGCAGAGGGAGGTGTGCAGAGGGTGGTGTGCAGAGGGCGATGTGCAGAGGGAGGTGTGCAGATGGAGGTCCACAGATGGAGGTGTACTGAGGGCGGTGTGCAGAGGGCAGTGTGCAGAGGGTGGTGTGCAGATGGAGGTGTGCAGAGGGTGGTGTGCAGAGGGAGGTGTACAGATGGCGGTGTACAGATGGCGGTGTACAGATGGAGGTGTTCAGAGGGCGGTGTGCAGAGGGCCGTGTGCAGATGGAGGTGTACAGATGGAGGTGTACAGATGGAGGTGTACAGATGGCGGTGTGCAGATGGAGGTGTGCAGATGGCAGTGTGCAGAAAGCGGTGTGCAGAGGGCGGTGTGCAGAGGGAGGTGTGCAGATGGAGGTGTGCAGAGGGCGGTGTGCAGTTGGAGGTGTGCATATGGAGTTGTGCAGGTGGCGGTGTAGAGATGGCGGTGTACAGATGGCGGTGTGCAGAGGGCGGTGTACAGAGGACCGTGCACAGATGGAGGTCCACAGATGGAGGTGCGCAGTACAGATGGAGGTGTACAGATGGCGGTGTACAGATGGTGGTGTACAGACGGAGGTGTACAGATGGCGTGGTACAGATGGAGTGGCACAGATGGAGGTGTGCAGAGGGCGGTGTGCAGAGGGCGGTGTGCAGAGGGCGGTGTGCAGAGGGAGGTGTGCAGAGGGAGTTGTACAGATGGCGGTGTGCAGATGGAGGTGTGCAGATGGCGTGGTACAGATGGAGGTGTGCAGATGGAGTGGTACAGATGGAGGTGTGCACATGGAGGTGTGCAGATGGAGGTGTGCAGAGGGAGGTGTACAGATGGCGGTGTGCAGAGGGCGGTGTACAGAGGGCGGTGTACAGAGGGCGGTGTGCAGATGGATGTGTGCAGATGGAGGTGAACAGATGGCGGTGTGCAGAGGGTGGTGTGCAGAAGGAGGTGTGCAGATGGTGGAGTACAGTGGGCGGTGTACAGATGGCGGTGTGCAGAGGGCGGTGTGCAGGTGGAGGTGTTCAGATGGAGGTGTACAGAGGGCGGTGTACAGATGGCGGTGCACAGATGGAGGTCCACAGATGGAGGTGCGCAGTACAGATGGAGGTGTGCAGATGGAGGTGTGCAGATGGCGGTGTACAGAGGGCGGTATGCAGAGGGAGGTGTGCAGATGGTGGTGTGCAGAGGGCGGTGTGCAGAGGGCGGTGTACAGACGGAGGTGTACAGATGGCGTGGTACAGATGGAGGTGTGCAGATGGAGTGGTACATATGGAGGTGTGCAGAGGGAGGTGTGCAGAGGGCGGTGTGTAGATGGAGATGTGCAGATGGAGGTGTGCAGAGGGTGGTGTGCAGAGGGATGTGTGCAGAGGGCGGTGTGCAGATGGCAGTGTCCAGAGGGAGGTGTGCAGATGGAGGTGTGCAGAGGGCGGTGTGCAGAGGGAGGTGTGCAGAGGGAGGTATGCAGAGGGCGGTGTGCAGAGGGAGGTCTGCAGATGGAGGTGTGCAGATGGCGGTGTGCAGAGGGCGGCATGCAGAAGGCGGTGTGCAGATGGAGGTGTGCAGAGGGCGGTGTGCAGAGGGCGGTGTGCAGATGGCGGTGTGCTGAGGGCGGTGTACAGATGGCAGTGTACAGAGGGAGGTGTGCAGATGGCAGTGTACAGAGGACGTTGTACAGATGGCGTGGTACAGGTGGAGGTGGGCAAATGTAGTGGTACAGAGGGAGGTGTGCAGAGGGCGGTGTGCAGAGGACGGTGTGCAGATGGAGGTGTGCAGATGGCGTGGTACAGATGGAGGTGTGCAGATGGAGTGGTACAGATGGAGGTGTGCAGAGGGCGGTGTGCAGAGGGCAGTGTGCAGATAGAGGTGTGCAGATGGAGGTGTGCAGAAAGCGGTGTGCAGAGGGCGGTGTGCAGAGGGCGGTGAGCAGAGGGAGGTGTGCAGATGGAGGTGTGCAGAGGGCGGTGTGCAGTTGGAGGTGTGCATATGGAGTTGTGCAGGTGGCGGTGTAGAGATGGCGGTGTGCAGAGGGCGGTGTGCAGAGGGCGGTGTACAGAGGGCGGTGCACAGATGGAGGTCCACAGATGGAGGTGCGCAGTACAGATGGAGGTGTACAGATGGCGGTGTACAGAGGGTGGTGTGCAGATGGAGGTGTGCAGAGGGCGGTGTGCAGAGGGCGGTGTGTAGAGGGAGAAGTGCAGATGGCGGTGTGCAGATGGAGGTGTGCAGAGGGCGGTGTGCAGAGGGAGGTGTGCAGAGGGCGGTGTGCAGAGGGAGGTGTGCAGAGGGAGGTGTGCAGAGGGCGGTGTGCAGAGGGCAGTGTGCAGAGGGAGGTGTACAGATGGCGGTGTACTGAGGGCGGTGTTCAGAGGGCGGTGTGCAGAGGGCGGTGTGTAGAGGGAGAAGAGCAGATGGCGGTGTGCAGATGGAGGTGTGCAGAGGGCGGTGTGCAGAGGGAGGTGTGCAGAGGGCGGTGTGCAGAGGGCGATGTGCAGAGGGAGGTGTGCAGAGGGAGGTGTGCAGAGGGCGGTGTGCAGAGGGCGGTGTGCAGTTGGAGGTGTGCAGATGGAGGTGTACAGATGGCGGTGTACAGATGGAGGTGTACAGAGGGCGGTGTACAGAGGGCGGTGCACAGATGGAGGTCCACAGATGGAGGTGTACAGAGGGCGGTATACAGAGGGCAGTGTGCAGAGGGCGGTGTGCAGATGGAGGTGTGCAGAGGGTGGTGTGCAGATGGAGGTGTGCAGAGGGCGGTGTGCAGAGGGCGATGTACAGAGGGCGGTGTACAGAGGGCGGTGTGCAGTGGGATGTGTGCAGATGGAGGTGTGCAGAGGGCGGTGTGCAGACGGTGTTGTGCAGATGGCGGTGTGCAGTTGGAGGTGTGCAGGTGGCGGTGTACAGATGGCATGGTACAGATGGAGGTGTGCAAATGGAGTGGTACAGATGGAGGTGTGGAGAGGGCGGTGTGCAGAGGGCGGTGTGCAGAGGGCGGTGTGCAGATAGAGGTATGCAGATGGAGGTGTGCAGAGGGAGGTGTACAGAGGGAGGTGTACAGATGGAGGTGTTCAGAGGGCCGTGTGCAGCGGGCCGTGTGCAGATGGAGGTGTGCAGATGGAGGTGTGCAGAGGGCGGTGTGCAGAGGGAGGTGTGCAGATGGCGGTGTGCAGAAAGCGGTGTGCAGAGGGCGGTGTGCAGAGGGCGGTGAGCAGAGGGAGGTGTGCAGATGGAGGTGTGCAGAGGGCGGTGTGCAGTTGGAGGTGTGCAGGTGGCGGTGTAGAGATGGCGGTGTACAGATGGCGGTGTACAGAGGGCGGTGTAAAGAGGGCGGTGCACAGATGGAGGTCCACAGATGGAGGTGCGCAGTACAGATGGAGGTGTACAGATGGCGGTGTACAGAGGGTGGTGTGCAGATGGAGGTGTGCAGAGGGCGGTGTGCAGAGGGCGGTGTGTAGAGGGAGAAGTGCAGATGGCGGTGTGCAGATGGAGGTGTGCAGAGGGCGGTGTGCAGAGGGAGGTGTGCAGAGGGCGGTGTGCAGAGGGCGATGTGCAGAGGGAGGTGTGCAGAGTGAGGTGTGCAGAGGGCGGTGTGCAGTTGGAGGTGTGCAGATGGAGGTGTACAGATGGCGGTGTACAGATGGAGGTGTACAGAGGGCGGTGTACAGAGGACAGTGCACAGATGGAGGTCCACAGATGGAGGTGTACAGAGGGCGGTATACAGAGGGCAGTGTGCAGAGGGTGGTGTGCAGAGGGTGGTGTGCAGATGGAGGTGTGCAGAGGGCGGTGTGCAGTTGGAGGTGTGCAGGTGGCGGTGTACAGATGGAAGTGTACAGATGGCATGGTACAGATGGAGGTGTGCAAATGGAGTGGTACAGATGGAGGTGTGTAGAGGGCGGTGTGCAGAGGGCGGTGTGCCGAGGGCGGTGTGCAGATAGAGGTATGCAGATGGAGGTGTGCAGAGGGAGGTGTACAGAGGGAGGTGTACAGATGGCGGTGTACAGATGGAGGTGTTCAGAGGGTGGTGTGCAGAGGGCCGTGTGCAGATGGTGGTGTGCAGAGGGCGGTGTGCAGAGGGCGGTGTACAGACGGAGGTGTACAGATGGCGTGGTACAGATGGAGGTGTGCAGATGGAGTGGTACATATGGAGGTGTGCAGAGGGAGGTGTGCAGAGGGCGGTGTGTAGATGGAGATGTGCAGATGGAGGTGTGCAGAGGGTGGTGTGCAGAGGGATGTGTGCAGAGGGCGGTGTGCAGATGGCAGTGTCCAGAGGGAGGTGTGCAGATGGAGGTGTGCAGAGGGCGGTGTGCAGAGGGAGGTGTGCAGAGGGAGGTATGCAGAGGGCGGTGTGCAGAGGGAGGTCTGCAGATGGAGGTGTGCAGATGGCGGTGTGCAGATGGCGGTGTGCAGAGGGCGGCATGCAGAAGGCGGTGTGCAGATGGAGGTGTGCAGAGGGCGGTGTGCAGAGGGCGGTGTGCAGATGGCGGTGTGCTGAGGGCGGTGTACAGATGGCAGTGTACAGAGGGAGGTGTGCAGATGGCAGTGTACAGAGGACGTTGTACAGATGGCGTGGTACAGGTGGAGGTGGGCAAATGTAGTGGTACAGAGGGAGGTTGCAGAGGGCGGTGTGCAGAGGACGGTGTGCAGATGGAGGTGTGCAGATGGCGTGGTACAGATGGAGGTGTGCAGATGGAGTGGTACAGATGGAGGTGTGCAGAGGGCGGTGTGCAGAGGGCCGTGTGCAGCGGGCCGTGTGCAGATGGAGGTGTGCAGATGGAGGTGTGCAGAGGGCGGTGTGCAGAGGGCGGTGTGCAGAGGGAGGTGTGCAGAAAGCGGTGTGCAGAGGGCGGTGTGCAGAGGGCGGTGAGCAGAGGGAGGTGTGCAGATGGAGGTGTGCAGAGGGCGGTGTGCAGTTGGAGGTGTGCATATGGAGTTGTGCAGGTGGCGGTGTAGAGATGGAGGTGTACAGATGGCGGTGTACAGAGGGCGGTGTAAAGAGGGCGGTGCACAGATGGAGGTCCACAGATGGAGGTGCGCAGTACAGATGGAGGTGTACAGATGGCGGTGTACAGAGGGTGGTGTGCAGATGGAGGTGTGCAGAGGGCGGTGTGCAGAGGGCGGTGTGTAGAGGGAGAAGTGCAGATGGCGGTGTGCAGATGGAGGTGTGCAGAGGGCGGTGTGCAGAGGGAGGTGTGCAGAGGGCGGTATGCAGAGGGCGATGTGCAGAGGGAGGTGTGCAGAGTGAGGTGTGCAGAGGGCGGTGTGCAGAGGGCGGTGTGCAGTTGGAGGTGTGCAGATGGAGGTGTACAGATGGCGGTGTACAGATGGAGGTGTACAGAGGGCGGTGTACAGAGGACAGTGCACAGATGGAGGTCCACAGATGGAGGTGTACAGAGGGCGGTATACAGAGGGCGGTGTGCAGAGGGCGGTGTGTAGAGGGAGAAGAGCAGATGGCGGTGTGCAGATGGAGGTGTGCAGAGGGCGGTGTGCAGAGGGAGGTGTGCAGAGGGCGGTGTGCAGAGGGCGATGTGCAGAGGGAGGTGTGCAGAGGGAGGTGTGCAGAGGGCGGTGTGCAGAGGGCGGTGTGCAGTTGGAGGTGTGCAGATGGAGGTGTACAGATGGCGGTGTACAGATGGAGGTGTACAGAGGGCGGTGTACAGAGGGCGGTGCACAGATGGAGGTCCACAGATGGAGGTGTACAGAGGGCGGTATACAGAGGGCAGTGTGCAGAGGGCGGTGTGCAGATGGAGGTGTGCAGAGGGTGGTGTGCAGATGGAGGTGTGCAGAGGGCGGTGTGCAGAGGGCGATGTACAGAGGGCGGTGTACAGAGGGCGGTGTGCAGTGGGATGTGTGCAGATGGAGGTGTGCAGAGGGCGGTGTGCAGACGGTGTTGTGCAGATGGCGGTGTGCAGTTGGAGGTGTGCAGGTGGCGGTGTACAGATGGCATGGTACAGATGGAGGTGTGCAAATGGAGTGGTACAGATGGAGGTGTGGAGAGGGCGGTGTGCAGAGGGCGGTGTGCAGAGGGCGGTGTGCAGATAGAGGTATGCAGATGGAGGTGTGCAGAGGGAGGTGTACAGAGGGAGGTGTACAGATGGAGGTGTTCAGAGGGCCGTGTGCAGCGGGCCGTGTGCAGATGGAGGTGTGCAGATGGAGGTGTGCAGAGGGCGGTGTGCAGAGGGAGGTGTGCAGATGGCGGTGTGCAGAAAGCGGTGTGCAGAGGGCGGTGTGCAGAGGGCGGTGAGCAGAGGGAGGTGTGCAGATGGAGGTGTGCAGAGGGCGGTGTGCAGTTGGAGGTGTGCAGGTGGCGGTGTAGAGATGGCGGTGTACAGATGGCGGTGTACAGAGGGCGGTGTAAAGAGGGCGGTGCACAGATGGAGGTCCACAGATGGAGGTGCGCAGTACAGATGGAGGTGTACAGATGGCGGTGTACAGAGGGTGGTGTGCAGATGGAGGTGTGCAGAGGGCGGTGTGCAGAGGGCGGTGTGTAGAGGGAGAAGTGCAGATGGCGGTGTGCAGATGGAGGTGTGCAGAGGGCGGTGTGCAGAGGGAGGTGTGCAGAGGGCGGTGTGCAGAGGGCGATGTGCAGAGGGAGGTGTGCAGAGTGAGGTGTGCAGAGGGCGGTGTGCAGTTGGAGGTGTGCAGATGGAGGTGTACAGATGGCGGTGTACAGATGGAGGTGTACAGAGGGCGGTGTACAGAGGACAGTGCACAGATGGAGGTCCACAGATGGAGGTGTACAGAGGGCGGTATACAGAGGGCAGTGTGCAGAGGGTGGTGTGCAGAGGGTGGTGTGCAGATGGAGGTGTGCAGAGGGCGGTGTGCAGTTGGAGGTGTGCAGGTGGCGGTGTACAGATGGAAGTGTACAGATGGCATGGTACAGATGGAGGTGTGCAAATGGAGTGGTACAGATGGAGGTGTGTAGAGGGCGGTGTGCAGAGGGCGGTGTGCCGAGGGCGGTGTGCAGATAGAGGTATGCAGATGGAGGTGTGCAGAGGGAGGTGTACAGAGGGAGGTGTACAGATGGCGGTGTACAGATGGAGGTGTTCAGAGGGTGGTGTGCAGAGGGCCGTGTGCAGATGGTGGTGTGCAGAGGGCGGTGTGCAGAGGGCGGTGTACAGACGGAGGTGTACAGATGGCGTGGTACAGATGGAGGTGTGCAGATGGAGTGGTACATATGGAGGTGTGCAGAGGGAGGTGTGCAGAGGGCGGTGTGTAGATGGAGATGTGCAGATGGAGGTGTGCAGAGGGTGGTGTGCAGAGGGATGTGTGCAGAGGGCGGTGTGCAGATGGCAGTGTCCAGAGGGAGGTGTGCAGATGGAGGTGTGCAGAGGGCGGTGTGCAGAGGGAGGTGTGCAGAGGGAGGTATGCAGAGGGCGGTGTGCAGAGGGAGGTCTGCAGATGGAGGTGTGCAGATGGCGGTGTGCAGATGGCGGTGTGCAGAGGGCGGCATGCAGAAGGCGGTGTGCAGATGGAGGTGTGCAGAGGGCGGTGTGCAGAGGGCGGTGTGCAGATGGCGGTGTGCTGAGGGCGGTGTACAGATGGCAGTGTACAGAGGGAGGTGTGCAGATGGCAGTGTACAGAGGACGTTGTACAGATGGCGTGGTACAGGTGGAGGTGGGCAAATGTAGTGGTACAGAGGGAGGTGTGCAGAGGGCGGTGTGCAGAGGACGGTGTGCAGATGGAGGTGTGCAGATGGCGTGGTACAGATGGAGGTGTGCAGATGGAGTGGTACAGATGGAGGTGTGCAGAGGGCGGTGTGCAGAGGGCCGTGTGCAGCGGGCCGTGTGCAGATGGAGGTGTGCAGATGGAGGTGTGCAGAGGGCGGTGTGCAGAGGGCGGTGTGCAGAGGGAGGTGTGCAGAAAGCGGTGTGCAGAGGGCGGTGTGCAGAGGGCGGTGAGCAGAGGGAGGTGTGCAGATGGAGGTGTGCAGAGGGCGGTGTGCAGTTGGAGGTGTGCATATGGAGTTGTGCAGGTGGCGGTGTAGAGATGGAGGTGTACAGATGGCGGTGTACAGAGGGCGGTGTAAAGAGGGCGGTGCACAGATGGAGGTCCACAGATGGAGGTGCGCAGTACAGATGGAGGTGTACAGATGGCGGTGTACAGAGGGTGGTGTGCAGATGGAGGTGTGCAGAGGGCGGTGTGCAGAGGGCGGTGTGTAGAGGGAGAAGTGCAGATGGCGGTGTGCAGATGGAGGTGTGCAGAGGGCGGTGTGCAGAGGGAGGTGTGCAGAGGGCGGTATGCAGAGGGCGATGTGCAGAGGGAGGTGTGCAGAGTGAGGTGTGCAGAGGGCGGTGTGCAGAGGGCGGTGTGCAGTTGGAGGTGTGCAGATGGAGGTGTACAGATGGCGGTGTACAGATGGAGGTGTACAGAGGGCGGTGTACAGAGGACAGTGCACAGATGGAGGTCCACAGATGGAGGTGTACAGAGGGCGGTATACAGAGGGCAGTGTGCAGAGGGTGGTGTGCAGAGGGTGGTGTGCAGATGGAGGTGTGCAGAGGGCGGTGTGCAGAGGGCGGTGTACAGAGGGCGGTGTACACAGGGCGGTGTGCAGTGGGATGTGTGCAGATGGAGGTGTGCAGAGGGCGGTGTGCAGATGGTGTTGTGCAGATGGCGGTGTGCAGTTGGAGGTGTGCAGGTGGCGGTGTACAGATGGAAGTGTACAGATGGCATGGTACAGATGGAGGTGTGCAAATGGAGTGGTACAGATGGAGGTGTGTAGAGGGCGGTGTGCAGAGGGCGGTGTGCCGAGGGCGGTGTGCAGATAGAGGTATGCAGATGGAGGTGTGCAGAGGGAGGTGTACAGAGGGAGGTGTACAGATGGCGGTGTACAGATGGAGGTGTGCAGATGGCGGTGTGCAGAGGGCGGTGTGCAGAGGGAGGTGTGCAGATGGCGGTGTGCAGAAAGCGGTGTGCAGAGCGAGGTGTGCAGATGGAGGTGTGCAGAGGGCGGTGTGCAGTTGGTGGTGTGCAGATGGAGTTGTGCAGGTGGCGGTGTAGAGATGGCGGTGTACAGAGGGCGGTGCACAGATGGAGGTCCACAGATTGAGGTGCGCAGTACAGATGGAGGTGTACAGAGGGCGGTGTACAGAGGGCGGTGTGCAGAGGGTGGTGTGCAGAGGGAGGTGTTCAGAGGGCGGTGTGCAGAGGGCGGTCTGCAGTGGGAGGTGTGCAGATGGAGGTGTGCAGAGGGCGGTGTACAGAGGGCGGTGTGCAGATGGAGTTGTGCAGATGGCGGTGTGCAGTTGGAGGTGTACAGATGGCGGTGTACAGATGGAGGTGTACAGATGGCGTGGTACAGATGGAGGTGTGCAAATGGAGTGGTACAGATAGAGGTGTACAGAGGGCGGTGTACAGAGGGCGGTGTACAGATGGCGGTGTACAGATGGAAGTCCACAGATGGAGGTGCGCAGTACAGATGGAGGTGTGCAGATGGAGGTGTACAGATGGCGGTGCACAGAGGGCAGTGTGCAGATGGAGGTGTGCAGAGGGCGGTGTGCAGATGGAGGTGTGCAGAGGGAGTTGTGCAGAGGGCAGTGTGCAGAGGGCAGTGTGCAGAGGGAGGTGTACAGAGGGCGGTGTATAGAGGGCGGTGTACAGACGGCAGTGTACAGACGGAGGTGTACAGACGGCGTGGTACAGATGGCGTGGTACAGATGGAGGTGTGTAGATGGAGTGGTACAGATGGAGGTGTGCACATGGAGGTGTGCAGAGGGACGTGTGCAGAGGGAGGTGTGCAGAGGGAGGTGTGCAGATGGCAGTGTACAGAGGGCGGTGTACAGATGGAGGAGTACAGATGGAGGTGTACAGATGGCGGTGTACAGAGTGTGGTGTACAGAGGGCATGGTACAGATGGAGGTCTACAGATGGCGTGGTACAGATGGAGGTGTGCAAATGGAGTGGTACAGATGGAATTGTGCAGAGGGACGTGTGCAGATGGCGGTGTGCTGAGGGCGGTGTACAGAGGGCGGTGTACAGAGGGCGGTGTACAGATAGAGGTGTACAGAGGGCGGTTTACAGATGGCGGTGTACAGATGGCGGTGCACAGATGGAAGTCCACAGATGGAGGTGCGCAGTACAGATGGAGGTGTGCAGATGGAGGTGTACAGATGGCGGTGTACAGAGGGCGGTGTACAGACGGCGGTGTACAGACGGAGGTGTACAGACGGATTGGTACAGATGGAGGTGTGCAGATTGAGTGGTACAGATGGAGGTGTGCAGAGGGAGTTGTGCAGATGGCGGTGTACAGAGGGCGGTGTACAGATGGAGGAGTACAGATGGAGGTGTACAGATGGCGGTGTACAGATGGAGGTGTACAGACTGCATGGTACAGATTGAGGTGTGCAGATGGAGGCGTGCAGAGGGCGTTGTGCAGATGGAGGTGTGCAGATGGAGGTGTGCAGAGGGAGGTGTGCAGAGGGCAGTGTGCAGGGGGCGGTGTGCAGAGGGAGGTTTGCAGAGGGCCGTGTGCAGATGGTGTGCAGAGGGCGGTGTGCAGTGGGGGGTGTGCAGAGGGTGGTGTGCAGAGGGTGGTGTGCAGAGGGAGGAGTGCAGACTGAGGTGTGCAGAGGGAGATGTGCAGAGGGCGGTGTGCAGAGGGAGGTGTGCAGAGGGAGGTGTGCAGAGGGCGGTGTGCAGAGGGAGGTGTGCAGAGCGCGGTGTGCAGATGTAGGTGTGCAGAGGGCGGGTTGCAGAGGGTGGGTTGCAGAGGGCGGTGTGCGGAGGGCGGTGTGAGGAGGGCGTGGTATGGATGGAGGTGTGCAAATGGTGTGGTACAGATAGAGATGTGCAGAGGGAGATGTGCAGAGGGAGGTGTGCAGATGGAGGTGTGCAGATGGCGGTGTGCAGAGGGCAGTGTGCAGAGGGCGGTGTGCAGAGGGAGGAGTGCAGAGGGAGGTGTGCAGAGGGAGATGTGCTGAGGGCAGTGTGCAGAGGGCGGTGTGCAGAAGGAGGTGTGCAAATGTAGTGGTACAGATGGAGGTGTGCAGAGGGCGGTGTGCAGAGGGCGGTGTGCAGATGGCGGTGTGAAAAGGGCGGTGTGCAGAGGGCGGTGTGCAAAGGGCGGTGTGCAGATGGAGGTGTGCAGATGGAGGTGTGCAGAGGGAGGTGTGCAGAGGGCGGTGTGCAAAGGGCGGTGTGCAGAGGGCGGTGTGCAGAGGGAGGTGTGCATTGGGAGGTGTGCAGATGGTGGTGTACAGATGGAGGTGTGCAGATGGAGGTGTGCAGCGGGCGGTGTGCAGAGGGAGGTGTGCAGAGGGAGGAGTGCAGAGGGAGGTGTACAGAGGGAGGAATGCAGACCGAGGTGTGCAGAGGGCGGTGTGCAGACGGTGGTATGCAGAGGGCGGTGTGCAGATGGAGGTGTGCAGAGGGCGGTGTGCAGAGGTCGGTGTGCAGAGGGAGGTTTGCAGAGGGAGGTGTGCAGATGTCGGTGTGCAGAGGGCGGTGTGCAGAGGGCGGTGTGCAGATGGAGGTGTGCAGATGGAGGTGTGCAGAGGACGGTGTGGGGAGGGCGGTATGCGGAGGGCGGTGTGCAAATGGCGGTGTGCAGATGTAGGTGTGCAGAGGGCGGTGTGCAGAGGGCGGTGTGCGGAGGGCGGTGTGCGGAGGGCGTGGTACGGATGGAGGTGTGCAAATGGTGTGGTACAGATGGAGGTGTGCAGAGGGAGGTGTGCAGAGGGAGGTGTGCAGAGGGAGCTGTGCAGATGGCGGTGTGCAGAGGGCTGTGTGCAGAGGGAGGTGTGCAGAGGGAGGAGTGCAGAGGGAGGTGTGCAGATGGAGATGTGCAGAGGGCGGTGTGCAGAGGGCGGTGTGCAGATGGAGGTGTGCAGATGGAGGTGTGCAGAGGGCGGTGTGCAGAGGGTGGTGTGCAGAGGGCGGTGTGCAGATGTAGGTGTGGAGAGGGCGGTGTGCAGATGGAGGTGTGCAGAGGGCGGTGTGCAGAGGGCGGTGTGCAGACGGAGGCGTGCAGAGGGCGGTGTGCAGATGGAGGTGTGGGGAGGTGTACAGACGGAGGTGTGCAGATGGCGGTGTGCAGAGGGCGGTGTGCAGATGGATGTGTGCAGATGGAGGTGTGCAGATGGAGGTGTGCAGAGGGCGGTGTGCAGAGGGCGGTGTGCAGAAGAAGATGTGCAGATGGAGGTGTGCAGAGGGCAGTGTGCAGATGGAGATGTGGAGAGGGCGGTGTGCAGAGGGCGGTGTGCAGAATGAGATGTGCAGAGGACGGTGTGCAGAGGGCGGTGTGCAGAGGGCGGTGTGCAGAGGGCGGTGTGCAGATTGCGGTGTGCAGAGGGCGGTGTGCAGATGGAGGTGTGCAGATGGCAGTGTACAGAGGGCGGTGTACAGAGTGCGTTGTACAGATGTAGGTGTACAGAGGGCGGTGTTCAGAGGGTGGTGTACAGAGGGAGGTGTACAGATGGAGGTGTACAGATGGCGTGGTACAGATGGAGGTGTGCAAATGGAGTGGTACAGATGGAGTGGTACAGATGTTGGTGTGCAGAGGGCGGTGTGCAGAGGGCGGTGTGCAGATGGCGGTGTACAGATGGAGGTGTACAGATGGAGGTGTACAGATTGAGGTGTACAGATGGCGTGGTACAGATGGAGGTGTGCAATTGGAGTGGTACAGATGGAGGTGTCTAGAGGGCGGTGTGCAGATGGAGGTGTGCAGAGGGCGGTGTGCAGAGGGCGGTGTGCAGAGGGCGGTGTGCAGAGGGAGGTGTGCAGAAGGAGGTGTGCAGAGGGCGGTGTGCAGAGGGCGGTGTGTAGAGGGAGGTGTGCAGAGGGAGGTGTGGGGAGGTGTACAGATGGAGGTGATGCGGATGGCGGTGTGCAGAGGGCGGTGTGCAGAGGGCGGAGTGCAGATGGAGGTGTGCAGATGGAGGTGTGCTGAGAGCGGTGTGCAGAGGGAGGTGTGCAGATGGATGTGTGCAGATGGAGGTGTGCAGAGGGCGGTGTGCAGATGGAGGTGTGGAGAGGGCGGTGTGCAGATGGAGGTGTGCAGAGGACGGTGTGCAGAGGGAGGTGTGCAGATGGCGGTGTGCAGATGGCGGTGTGCAGAGGGAGGTGTGCAGATGGCGGTGTACAGATGGCGTGGTACAGATGGAGGTGTGCAAATGGAGTGGTACAGATGGAGGTGTGCAGAGGGCGGTGTGCAGAGGGCGGTGTGCAGAGGGCGGTGTGCAGAGGGAGGTGTGCAGAGGGCGGTGTGCAGATGGAGGTGTGCAGAGGGCGGTGTGCAGATGGCGGTGTGCAGTTGGAGGTGTGCAGGTGGCGGTGTACAGATGGCATGGTACAGATGGAGGTGTGCAAATGGAGTGGTACAGATGGAGGTGTGGAGAGGGCGGTGTGCAGAGGGCGGTGTGCAGAGGGCGGTGTGCAGATAGAGGTATGCAGATGGAGGTGTGCAGAGGGAGGTGTACAGAGGGAGGTGTACAGATGGAGGTGTTCAGAGGGCCGTGTGCAGCGGGCCGTGTGCAGATGGAGGTGTGCAGAGGGCGGTGTGCAGAGGGCGGTGTGCAGAGGGAGGTGTGCAGATGGCGGTGTGCAGAAAGCGGTGTGCAGAGGGCGGTGTGCAGAGGGCGGTGAGCAGAGGGAGGTGTGCAGATGGAGGTGTGCAGAGGGCGGTGTGCAGTTGGAGGTGTGCATATGGAGTTGTGCAGGTGGCGGTGTAGAGATGGCGGTGTACAGATGGCGGTGTACAGAAGGCGGTGTACAGAGGGCGGTGTACAGAGGGCGGTGCACAGATGGAGGTCCACAGATGGAGGTGCGCAGTACAGATGGAGGTGTACAGATGGCGGTGTACAGAGGGTGGTGTGCAGATGGAGGTGTGCAGAGGGCGGTGTGCAGAGGGCGGTGTGTAGAGGGAGAAGTGCAGATGGCGGTGTGCAGATGGAGGTGTGCAGAGGGCGGTGTGCAGAGGGAGTTGTGCAGAGGGCGGTGTGCAGAGGGCGATGTGCAGAGGGAGGTGTGCAGAGTGAGGTGTGCAGAGGGCGGTGTGCAGAGGGCGGTGTGCAGTTGGAGGTGTGCAGATGGAGGTGTACAGATGGCGGTGTACAGATGGAGGTGTACAGAGGGCGGTGTACAGAGGACAGTGCACAGATGGAGGTCCACAGATGGAGGTGTACAGAGGGCGGTATACAGAGGGCAGTGTGCAGAGGGTGGTGTGCAGAGGGTGGTGTGCAGATGGAGGTGTGCAGAGGGCGGTGTGCAGAGGGCGGTGTACAGAGGGCGGTGTACACAGGGCGGTGTGCAGTGGGATGTGTGCAGATGGAGGTGTGCAGAGGGCGGTGTGCAGATGGTGTTGTGCAGATGGCGGTGTGCAGTTGGAGGTGTGCAGGTGGCGGTGTACAGATGGAAGTGTACAGATGGCATGGTACAGATGGAGGTGTGCAAATGGAGTGGTACAGATGGAGGTGTGCAGAGGGCGGTGTGCAGAGGGCGGTGTGCCGAGGGCGGTGTGCAGATAGAGGTATGCAGATGGAGGTGTGCAGAGGGAGGTGTACAGAGGGAGGTGTACAGATGGCGGTGTACAGATGGAGGTGTTCAGAGGGTGGTGTGCAGAGGGCCGTGTGCAGATGGAGGTGTGCAGATGGCGGTGTGCAGATGGAGGTGTGCAGAGGGCGGTGTGCAGAGGGAGGTGTGCAGATGGCGGTGTGCAGAAAGCGGTGTGCAGAGCGAGGTGTGCAGATGGAGGTGTGCAGAGGGCGGTGTGCAGTTGGTGGTGTGCAGATGGAGTTGTGCAGGTGGCGGTGTAGAGATGGCGGTGTACAGAGGGCGGTGCACAGATGGAGGTCCACAGATTGAGGTGCGCAGTACAGATGGAGGTGTACAGATGGCGGTGTACAGAGGGCGGTGTGCAGAGGGTGGTGTGCAGAGGGAGGTGTTCAGAGGGCGGTGTGCAGAGGGCGGTCTGCAGTGGGAGGTGTGCAGATGGAGGTGTGCAGAGGGCGGTGTACAGAGGGCGGTGTGCAGATGGAGTTGTGCAGATGGCGGTGTGCAGTTGGAGGTGTACAGATGGCGGTGTACAGATGGAGGTGTACAGATGGCGTGGTACAGATGGAGGTGTGCAAATGGAGTGGTACAGATAGAGGTGTACAGAGGGCGGTGTACAGAGGGCGGTGTACAGATGGCGGTGTACAGATGGAAGTCCACAGATGGAGGTGCGCAGTACAGATGGAGGTGTGCAGATGGAGGTGTACAGATGGCGGTGCACAGAGGGCAGTGTGCAGATGGAGGTGTGCAGAGGGCGATGTGCAGAGGGCGGTGTGCAGAGGGCGGTGTGTAGAGGGAGAAGTGCAGATGGCGGTGTGCAGATGGAGGTGTGCAGAGGGCGGTGTGCAGAGGGTGGTGTGCAGAGGGTGGTGTGCAGAGGGCGATGTGCAGAGGGAGGTGTGCAGAGGGAGGTGTGCAGAGGGCGGTGTGCAGAGGGCGGTGTGCAGTTGGAGGTGTGCAGATGGCGGTGTACAGATGGAGGTGTACAGAGGGCGGTGTACAGAGGGCGGTGCACAGATGGAGGTCCACAGATGGAGGTGTACTGAGGGCGGTGTGCAGAGGGCGGTGTGCAGAGGGTGGTGTGCAGATGGAGGTGTGCAGAGGGTGGTGTGCAGAGGGAGGTGTACAGATGGCGGTGTACAGATGGCGGTGTACAGATGGAGGTGTTCAGAGGGCGGTGTGCAGAGGGCGGTGTGCAGATGGAGGTGTACAGATGGCGGTGTGCAGATGGAGGTGTGCAGAGGGCGGTGTGCAGAGGGAGGTGTGCAGATGGCAGTGTGCAGAAAGCGGTGTGCAGAGGGCGGTGTGCAGAGGGCGGTGAGCAGAGGGAGGTGTGCAGATGGAGGTGTGCAGAGGGCGGTGTGCAGTTGGAGGTGTGCATATGGAGTTGTGCAGGTGGCGGTGTAGAGATGGCGGTGTACAGATGGCGGTGTGCAGAGGGCGGTGTACAGAGGACGGTGCACAGATGGAGGTCCACAGATGGAGGTGCGCAGTACAGATGGAGGTGTACAGATGGCGGTGTACAGATGGTGGTGTACAGACGGAGGTGTACAGATGGCGTGGTACAGATGGAGTGGCACAGATGGAGGTGTGCAGAGGGCGGTGTGCAGAGGGAGGTGTGCAGAGGGAGTTGTACAGATGGCGGTGTGCAGATGGAGGTGTGCAGATGGCGTGGTACAGATGGAGGTGTGCAGATGGAGGTGTGCACATGGAGGTGTGCAGATGGAGGTGTGCAGAGGGAGGTGTACAGATGGCGGTGTGCAGATGGCGGTGTGCAGATGGCGGTGTACAGAGGGCGGTGTACAGAGGGCGGTGTGCAGATGGATGTGTGCAGATGGAGGTGAACAGATGGCGGTGTGCAGAGGGTGGTGTGCAGAAGGAGGTGTGCAGATGGTGGAGTACAGTGGGCGGTGTACAGATGGCGGTGTGCAGAGGGCGGTGTGCAGGTGGAGGTGTTCAGATGGAGGTGTACAGAGGGCGGTGTACAGATGGCGGTGCACAGATGGAGGTCCACAGATGGAGGTGCGCAGTACAGATGGAGGTGTGCAGATGGAGGTGTGCAGATGGCGGTGTACAGAGGGCGGTATGCAGAGGGAGGTGTGCAGATGGTGGTGTGCAGAGGGCGGTGTGCAGAGGGCGGTGTACAGACGGAGGTGTACAGATGGCGTGGTACAGATGGAGGTGTGCAGATGGAGTGGTACATATGGAGGTGTGCAGAGGGCGGTGTGTAGATGGAGGTGTGCAGATGGAGGTGTGCAGAGGGTGGTGTGCAGAGGGTGGTGTGCAGAGGGATGTGTGCAGAGGGCGGTGTGCAGAGGGCAGTGTCCAGAGGGAGGTGTGCAGATGGAGGTGTGCAGAGGGCGGTGTGCAGAGGGAGGTGTGCAGAGGGAGGTATGCAGAGGGCGGTGTGCAGAGGGAGGTCTGCAGATGGAGGTGTGCAGATGGCGGTGTGCAGATGGCGGTGTGCAGAGGGCGGCATGCAGAAGGCGGTGTGCAGATGGAGGTGTGCAGAGGGCGGTGTGCAGAGGGCGGTGTGCAGATGGCGGTGTGCTGAGGGCGGTGTACAGATGGCAGTGTACAGAGGGAGGTGTGCAGATGGCAGTGTACAGAGGACGTTGTACAGATGGCGTGGTACAGGTGGAGGTGGGCAAATGTAGTGGTACAGAGGGAGGTGTGCAGAGGGCGGTGTGCAGAGGACGGTGTGCAGATGGAGGTGTGCAGATGGCGTGGTACAGATGGAGGTGTGCAGATGGAGTGGTACAGATGGAGGTGTGCAGAGGGCGGTGTGCAGAGGGCAGTGTGCAGATAGAGGTGTGCAGAGGGAGGTGTACAGATGGCGGTGTACTGAGGGCGGTGTTCAGAGGGCGGTGTGCAGAGGGCGGTGTGTAGAGGGAGAAGTGCAGATGGCGGTGTGCAGATGGAGGTGTGCAGAGGGCGGTGTGCAGAGGGAGGTGTGCAGAGGGTGGTGTGCAGAGGGCGATGTGCAGAGGGAGGTGTGCAGAGGGCGGTGTGCAGAGGGCGGTGTGCAGTTGGAGGTGTGCAGATGGCGGTGTACAGATGGAGGTGTACAGAGGGCGGTGTACAGAGGGCGGTGCACAGATGGAGGTCCACAGATGGAGGTGTACTGAGGGCGGTGTGCAGAGGGCAGTGTGCAGAGGGTGGTGTGCAGATGGAGGTGTGCAGAGGGTGGTGTGCAGAGGGAGGTGTACAGATGGCGGTGTACAGATGGCGGTGTACAGATGGAGGTGTTCAGAGGGCGGTGTGCAGAGGGCCGTGTGCAGATGGAGGTGTACAGATGGCGGTGTGCAGATGGAGGTGTGCAGAGGGCGGTGTGCAGAGGGAGGTGTGCAGATGGCAGTGTGCAGAAAGCGGTGTGCAGAGGGCGGTGTGCAGAGGGCGGTGAGCAGAGGGAGGTGTGCAGATGGAGGTGTGCAGAGGGCGGTGTGCAGTTGGAGGTGTGCATATGGAGTTGTGCAGGTGGCGGTGTAGAGATGGCGGTGTACAGATGGAGGTGTGCAGAGGGCGGTGTGCAGAGGGCGGTGTGCAGAGGGAGGTGTGCAGATGGCGGTGTGCAGAAAGCGGTGTGCAGAGCGAGGTGTGCAGATGGAGGTGTGCAGAGGGCGGTGTGCAGTTGGTGGTGTGCAGATGGAGTTGTGCAGGTGGCGGTGTAGAGATGGCGGTGTACAGAGGGCGGTGCACAGATGGAGGTCCACAGATTGAGGTGCGCAGTACAGATGGAGGTGTACAGATGGCGGTGTACAGAGGGCGGTGTGCAGAGGGTGGTGTGCAGAGGGAGGTGTTCAGAGGGCGGTGTGCAGAGGGCGGTCTGCAGTGGGAGGTGTGCAGAGGGCGGTGTACAGAGGGCGGTGTGCAGATGGAGTTGTGCAGATGGCGGTGTACAGATGGCGGTGTACAGATGGAGGTGTACAGATGGCGTGGTACAGATGGAGGTGTGCAAATGGAGTGGTACAGATAGAGGTGTACAGAGGGCGGTGTACAGAGGGCGGTGTACAGATGGCGGTGTACAGATGGAAGTCCACAGATGGAGGTGCGCAGTACAGATGGAGGTGTGCAGATGGAGGTGTACAGATGGCGGTGCACAGAGGGCAGTGTGCAGATGGAGGTGTGCAGAGGGCGGTGTGCAGATGGAGGTGTGCAGAGGGAGTTGTGCAGAGGGCAGTGTGCAGAGGGCAGTGTGCAGAGGGAGGTGTACAGAGGGCGGTGTATAGACGGCGGTGTACAGACGGCAGTGTACAGACGGAGGTGTACAGACGGCGTGGTACAGATGGCGTGGTACAGATGGAGGTGTGTAGATGGAGTGGTACAGATGGAGGTGTGCACATGGAGGTGTGCAGAGGGACGTGTGCAGAGGGAGGTGTGCAGAGGGAGGTGTGCAGATGGCAGTGTACAGAGGGCGGTGTACAGATGGAGGAGTACAGATGGAGGTGTACAGATGGCGGTGTACAGATGGTGGTGTACAGAGGGCATGGTACAGATGGAGGTCTACAGATGGAGGTGTGCAAATGGAGTGGTACAGATGGAATTGTGCAGAGGGACGTGTGCAGATGGCGGTGTGCTGAGGGCGGTGTACAGAAGGCGGTGTACAGATAGAGGTGTACAGAGGGCGGTTTACAGATGGCGGTGTACAGATGGCGGTGCACAGATGGAAGTCCACAGATGGAGGTGCGCAGTACAGATGGAGGTGTACAGAGGGCGGTGTACAGAGGGCGGTGTACAGACGGAGGTGTACAGACGGATTGGTACAGATGGAGGTGTGCAGATTGAGTGGTACAGATGGAGGTGTGCAGATGGAGGTGTGCAGAGGGAGTTGTGCAGATGGCGGTGTACAGAGGGCGGTGTACAGATGGAGGAGTACAGATGGAGGTGTACAGATGGCGGTGTACAGATGGAGGTGTACAGACTGCATGGTACAGATTGAGGTGTGCAGGTGGAGGCGTGCAGAGGGCGTTGTGCAGATGGAGGTGTGCAGAAAGCAGTGTACAGAGGGCGGTGTGCAGATGGAGGTGTGCTGAGGGCGGTGTACAGATGGAGGTGTACAGATGGAAGTGTACAGAGGGCAGTGTACAGA
Source organism: Taudactylus pleione (assembly GCA_031769625.1). Taxonomy (NCBI): domain Eukaryota; kingdom Metazoa; phylum Chordata; class Amphibia; order Anura; family Myobatrachidae; genus Taudactylus; species Taudactylus pleione. Next base: position 228,157 of record JAUIMM010000469.1, read on the forward strand.
TGGCGGTGTACAGATGGAGGTGTACAGACGGAGGTGTACAGATGGCGTGGTACAGATGGAGGTGTGCAGATGGAGTGATACAGATGGAGTTGTGCAGAGGGCGGTGTGCAGAGGGAGGTGTGCATAGGGCGGTGTGCAGATGGAGGTGTGCAGATGGCGTGTACAGAGGGAGGTGTGCAGATGGCGGTGTACAGATGGAGATGAACAGAAGGAGGTGTACAGAGGGAGGTGTTCAGAGGGCGGTGTGCAGAGGGCGGTGTACAGATGGATGTGTGCAGATGGCGGTGCGCAGAGGGCGGTGCGCAGAGGGCGGTGCGCAGAGGGCGGTGCGCAGAAGGAGGTGTCCAGAGGGAGGTGTCCAGAGGGAGTTGTGCAGAGGGAGTTGTGCAGAGGGAGGTGTGCAGAGGGCGGTGTGCAGAGGGAGGTGTGCAGAGGACGGTGTGCAGATGGAAGTGTGCAGATGGAACTGTACAGATGGAGGTGTGCAGAGGGCGGTGTGCAGAGGGAAGTGTGCAGAGGGCGGTGTGCAGAGGGCTGTGTGCAGAGGGAGGTGTGCAGATGGAGGTGTGCAGATGGCGGTGTACAGATGGAGGTGTACAGAGGGCGTGGTACAGATGGACGTGCGCAGAGGTCGATGTGCAGAGGGAGGTGTGCAGATGGAGGTGAGCAGAGGGCGGTGTGCAGAGGGCGGTGTGCAGAGGGAGGTGTGCAGAGGGAGGTGTGCAGAGGGCGGTGTGCATAGGGCGGTGTGCAGATGGAGGTGTGCAGAGGGTGGAGTGCAGAGGGCGGTGTGCAGAGGGCGGTTTGCAGATGGAGGTGTGGAGATGGAGGTTTGCAGAGGGCGGCGTGCAGAGGGAGGTGTACAGATGGCGGTGTACAGATGGAGGTTTGCAGAGGGCGGTGTGCACATGGAGATGTGCAGAGGGCGGTGTACAGATGGAGGTGTGCAGAGGGTGGTGTGCAGAGGGCGGTGTGCAGATGGAGGTGTACAGAGGGCGGTGTGCAGATGGAGGTGTACAGAGGGCGGAGTACAGAGGGTTGTTTGCAGATGGAGGTGTACAGAGGGCGGTGTACAGATGGAGGTGTGCAGATGGAGGAGTGCAGAGGGAGCTGTGCAGAGGGAGGTGTGCAGAGGGCGGTGTGATGAGGGAGGTGTGCAGAGGGCGGTGTGCAGAGGGCGGTGTGCAGAGGGCGGTGTGCAGAGGAAGGTGTGCAGAGGGCGGTGTGCAGAGGGAGGTGTGCAGATGGCGGTGTGCAGATGGAGGTGTGCAGAGGGCGGTGTGCAGAGGGAGATGTGCAGAGGGAGGTGTGCAGAGGGAGGTGTGCAGAGGGCGGTGTGCAGAGGGCGGTGTGCATAGGGCGGTGTGCAGATGGAGGTGTGCAGAGGGTGGAGTGCAGAGGGCGGTGTGCAGAGGGAGGTGTGGAGATGGAGGTGTGCAGAGGGCGGTGTGCAGAGAGCGGTGTGCAGTTGGAGGTGTGCATATGGAGTTGTGCAGGTGGCGGTGTAGAGATGGCGGTGTACAGATGGCGGTGTGCAGAGGGCGGTGTACAGAGGGCGGTGCACAGATGGAGGTCCACAGATGGAGGTGCGCAGTACAGATGGAGGTGTACAGATGGCGGTGTACAGAGGGTGGTGTGCAGATGGAGGTGTGCAGAGGGCGGTGTGCAGAGGGCGGTGTGTAGAGGGAGAAGTGCAGATGGCGGTGTGCAGATGGAGGTGTGCAGAGGGCGGTGTGCAGAGGGCGGTGTGCATAGGGCGGTGTGCAGATGGAGGTGTGCAGAGGGTGGAGTGCAGAGGGCGGTGTGCAGAGGGAGGTGTGGAGATGGAGGTGTGCAGAGGGCGGTGTGCAGAGAGCGGTGTGCAGTTGGAGGTGTGCATATGGAGTTGTGCAGGTGGCGGTGTAGAGATGGCGGTGTACAGATGGCGGTGTGCAGAGGGCGGTGTACAGAGGGCGGTGCACAGATGGAGGTCCACAGATGGAGGTGCGCAGTACAGATGGAGGTGTACAGATGGCGGTGTACAGAGGGTGGTGTGCAGATGGAGGTGTGCAGAGGGCGGTGTGCAGAGGGCGGTGTGTAGAGGGAGAAGTGCAGATGGCGGTGTGCAGATGGAGGTGTGCAGAGGGCGGTGTGCAGAGGGAGGTGTGCAGAGGGCGGTGTGCAGAGGGAGGTGTGCAGAGGGAGGTGTGCAGAGGGCGGTGTGCAGAGGGCAGTGTGCAGAGGGAGGTGTACAGATGGCGGTGTACTGAGGGCGGTGTTCAGAGGGCGGTGTGCAGAGGGCGGTGTGTAGAGGGAGAAGTGCAGATGGCGGTGTGCAGATGGAGGTGTGCAGAGGGCGGTGTGCAGAGGGAGGTGTGCAGAGGGCGGTGTGCAGAGGGCGATGTGCAGAGGGAGGTGTGCAGAGGGAGGTGTGCAGAGGGCGGTGTGCAGAGGGCGGTGTGCAGTTGGAGGTGTGCAGATGGAGGTGTACAGATGGCGGTGTACAGATGGAGGTGTACAGAGGGCGGTGTACAGAGGGCGGTGTACAGATGGAGGTCCACAGATGGAGGTGTACAGAGGGCGGTATACAGAGGGCAGTGTGCAGAGGGTGGTGTGCAGAGGGTGGTGTGCAGAGGGTGGTGTGCAGATGGAGGTGTGCAGAGGGCGGTGTGCAGAGGGCGGTGTGCAGAGGGCGGTGTACAGAGGGCGGTGTGCAGTGGGATGTGTGCAGATGGAGGTGTGCAGAGGGCGGTGTGCAGACGGTGTTGTGCAGATGGCGGTGTGCAGTTGGAGGTGTGCAGGTGGCGGTGTACAGATGGCATGGTACAGATGGAGGTGTGCAAATGGAGTGGTACAGATGGAGGTGTGGAGAGGGCGGTGTGCAGAGGGCGGTGTGCAGAGGGCGGTGTGCAGATAGAGGTATGCAGATGGAGGTGTGCAGAGGGAGGTGTACAGAGGGAGGTGTACAGATGGAGGTGTTCAGAGGGCCGTGTGCAGCGGGCCGTGTGCAGATGGAGGTGTGCAGATGGAGGTGTGCAGAGGGCGGTGTGCAGAGGGAGGTGTGCAGATGGCGGTGTGCAGAAAGCGGTGTGCAGAGGGCGGTGTGCAGAGGGCGGTGAGCAGAGGGAGGTGTGCAGATGGAGGTGTGCAGAGGGCGGTGTGCAGTTGGAGGTGTGCATATGGAGTTGTGCAGGTGGCGGTGTAGAGATGGCGGTGTACAGATGGCGGTGTACAGAGGGCGGTGTACAGAGGGCGGTGCACAGATGGAGGTCCACAGATGGAGGTGCGCAGTACAGATGGAGGTGTGCAGATGGAGGTGTACAGATGGCGGTGCACAGAGGGCAGTGTGCAGATGGAGGTGTGCAGAGGGCGGTGTACAGATGGAGGTGTGCAGAGGGAGTTGTGCAGAGGGCAGTGTGCAGAGGGCAGTGTGCAGAGGGAGGTGTACAGAGGGCGGTGTATAGAGGGCGGTGTACAGACGGCAGTGTACAGACGGAGGTGTACAGACGGCGTGGTACAGATGGCGTGGTACAGATGGAGGTGTGTAGATGGAGTGGTACAGATGGAGGTGTGCACATGGAGGTGTGCAGAGGGACGTGTGCAGAGGGAGGTGTGCAGAGGGAGGTGTGCAGATGGCAGTGTACAGAGGGCGGTGTACAGATGGAGGAGTACAGATGGAGGTGTACAGATGGCGGTGTACAGATGGTGGTGTACAGAGGGCATGGTACAGATGGAGGTCTACAGATGGCGTGGTACAGATGGAGGTGTGCAAATGGAGTGGTACAGATGGAATTGTGCAGAGGGACGTGTGCAGATGGCGGTGTGCTGAGGGCGGTGTACAGAGGGCGGTGTACAGATAGAGGTGTACAGAGGGCGGTTTACAGATGGCGGTGTACAGATGGCGGTGCACAGATGGAAGTCCACAGATGGAGGTGCGCAGTACAGATGGAGGTGTGCAGATGGAGGTGTACAGATGGCGGTGTACAGAGGGCGGTGTACAGACGGCGGTGTACAGACGGAGGTGTACAGACGGATTGGTACAGATGGAGGTGTGCAGATTGAGTGGTACAGATGGAGGTGTGCAGATGGAGGTGTGCAGAGGGAGTTGTGCAGATGGCGGTGTACAGAGGGCGGTGTACAGATGGAGGAGTACAGATGGAGGTGTACAGATGGCGGTGTACAGATGGAGGTGTACAGACTGCATGGTACAGATTGAGGTGTGCAGATGGAGGCGTGCAGAGGGCGTTGTGCAGATGGAGGTGTGCAGAAAGCAGTGTACAGAGGGCGGTGTGCAGATGGAGGTGTGCTGAGGGCGGTGTACAGATGGAGGTGTACAGATGGAAGTGTACAGAGGGCAGTGTACAGATGGCGGTGTACAGATGGCGGTGTACAGATGGAGGTGTACAGACGGAGGTGTACAGATGGCGTGGTACAGATGGAGGTGTGCAGATGGAGTGATACAGATGGAGTTGTGCAGAGGGCGGTGTGCAGAGGGAGGTGTGCAGATGGAGGTGTGCAGATGGCGTGTACAGAGGGAGGTGTGCAGATGGCGGTGTACAGATGGAGATGAACAGATGGAGGTGTACAGAGGGAGGTGTTCAGAGGGCGGTGTGCAGAGGGCGGTGTACAGATGGATGTGTGCAGATGGCGGTGCGCAGAGGGCGGTGCGCAGAAGGAGGTGTCCAGAGGGAGGTGTCCAGAGGGAGTTGTGCAGAGGGAGGTGTGCAGAGGGAGGTGTGCAGAGGGCGGTGGGCAGAGGGCGGTGTGCAGAGGGAGGTGTGCAGAGGACGGTGTGCAGATGGAAGTGTGCAGATGGAACTGTACAGATGGAGGTGTGCAGAGGGCGGTGTGCAGAGGGAAGTGTGCAGAGGGCGGTGTGCAGAGGGCTGTGTGCAGAGGGAGGTGTGCAGATGGAGGTGTGCAGATGGCGGTGTACAGATGGAGGTGTACAGAGGGCGTGGTACAGATGGACGTGCGCAGAGGGCGATGTGCAGAGGGAGGTGTGCAGATGGAGGTGTGCAGAGGGCGGTGTGCAGAGGGCGGTGTGCAGAGGGAGGTGTGCAGAGGGAGGTGTGCAGAGGGCGGTGTGCAGAGGGCGGTGTGCATAGGGCGGTGTGCAGATGGAGGTGTGCAGAGGGTGGAGTGCAGAGGGCGGTGTGCAGAGGGCGGTTTGTAGATGGAGGTGTGGAGATGGAGGTTTGCAGAGGGCGGCGTGCAGAGGGAGGTGTACAGATGGCGGTGTACAGATGGAGGTTTGCAGAGGGCGGTGTGCACATGGAGATGTGCAGAGGGCGGTGTACAGATGGAGGTGTGCAGAGGGTGGTGTGCAGAGGGCGGTGTACAGAGGGCGGTGTGCAGATGGAGGTGTACAGAGGGCGGAGTACAGAGGGTTGTTTGCAGATGGAGGTGTACAGAGGGCGGTGTACAGATGGAGGTGTGCAGATGGAGGAGTGCAGAGGGAGCTGTGCAGAGGGAGGTGTGCAGAGGGCGGTGTGATGAGGGAGGTGTGCAGAGGGCTGTGTGCAGAGGGCGGTGTGCAGAGGGTGGTGTGCAGAGGAAGGTGTGCAGAGGGCGGTGTGCAGAGGGAGGTGTGCAGATGGCGGTGTGCAGATGGAGGTGTGCAGAGGGCGGTGTGCAGAGGGAGATGTGCAGAGGGAGGTGTGCAGAGGGAGGTGTGCAGAGGGCGGTGTGCAGAGGGCGGTGTGCATAGGGCGGTGTGCAGATGGAGGTGTGCAGAGGGTGGAGTGCAGAGGGCGGTGTGCAGAGGGAGGTGTGGAGATGGAGGTGTGCAGAGGGCGGTGTGCAGAGAGCGGTGTCCAGAGGGCGGTGTGCAGAGGGCGGTGTGCATAGGGCGGTGTGCAGATGGAGGTGTGCAGAGGGTGGTGTGCAGATGGCGGTGTGCAGAGGGCGGTGTGCAGAGGGCGGTGTACAGAGGGCGGTGTACAGAGGGCGGTGTGCAGTGGGATGTGTGCAGATGGAGGTGTGCAGAGGGCGGTGTGCAGACGGTGTTGTGCAGATGGCGGTGTGCAGTTGGAGGTGTGCAGGTGGCGGTGTACAGATGGAGGTGTACAGACGGAGGTGTACAGATGGCGTGGTACAGATGGAGGTGTGCAGATGGAGTGATACAGATGGAGTTGTGCAGAGGGCGGTGTGCAGAGGGAGGTGTGCATAGGGCGGTGTGCAGATGGAGGTGTGCAGATGGCGTGTACAGAGGGAGGTGTGCAGATGGCGGTGTACAGATGGAGATGAACAGATGGAGGTGTACAGAGGGAGGTGTTCAGAGGGCGGTGTGCAGAGGGCGGTGTACAGATGGATGTGTGCAGATGGCGGTGCGCAGAGGGCGGTGCGCAGAGGGCGGTGCGCAGAAGGAGGTGTCCAGAGGGAGGTGTCCAGAGGGAGTTGTGCAGAGGGAGGTGTGCAGAGGGAGGTGTGCAGAGGGCGGTGGGCAGAGGGCGGTGTGCAGAGGACGGTGTGCAGATGGAAGTGTGCAGATGGAACTGTACAGATGGAGGTGTGCAGAGGGCGGTGTGCAGAGGGAAGTGTGCAGAGGGCGGTGTGCAGAGGGCTGTGTGCAGAGGGAGGTGTGCAGATGGAGGTGTGCAGATGGCGGTGTACAGATGGAGGTGTACAGAGGGCGTGGTACAGATGGACGTGCGCAGAGGGCGATGTGCAGAGGGAGGTGTGCAGATGGAGGTGAGCAGAGGGCGGTGTGCAGAGGGCGGTGTGCAGAGGGAGGTGTGCAGAGGGAGGTGTGCAGAGGGCGGTGTGCAGAGGGCGGTGTGCATAGGGCGGTGTGCAGATGGAGGTGTGCAGAGGGTGGAGTGCAGAGGGCGGTGTGCAGAGGGCGGTTTGCAGATGGAGGTGTGGAGATGGAGGTTTGCAGAGGGCGGCGTGCAGAGGGAGGTGTACAGATGGCGGTGTACAGATGGAGGTTTGCAGAGGGCGGTGTGCACATGGAGATGTGCAGAGGGCGGTGTACAGATGGAGGTGTGCAGAGGGTGGTGTGCAGAGGGCGGTGTGCAGATGGAGGTGTACAGAGGGCGGTGTGCAGATGGAGGTGTACAGAGGGCGGAGTACAGAGGGTTGTTTGCAGATGGAGGTGTACAGAGGGCGGTGTACAGATGGAGGTGTGCAGATGGAGGAGTGCAGAGGGAGCTGTGCAGAGGGAGGTGTGCAGAGGGCGGTGTGATGAGGGAGGTGTGCAGAGGGCTGTGTGCAGAGGGCGGTGTGCAGAGGGCGGTGTGCAGAGGAAGGTGTGCAGAGGGCGGTGTGCAGAGGGAGGTGTGCAGATGGCGGTGTGCAGATGGAGGTGTGCAGAGGGCGGTGTGCAGAGGGAGATGTGCAGAGGGAGGTGTGCAGAGGGAGGTGTGCAGAGGGAGGTGTGCAGAGGGCGGTGTGCAGAGGGCGGTGTGCATAGGGCGGTGTGCAGATGGAGGTGTGCAGAGGGTGGAGTGCAGAGGGCGGTGTGCAGAGGGAGGTGTGGAGATGGAGGTGTGCAGAGGGCGGTGTGCAGAGAGCGGTGTCCAGAGGGCGGTGTGCATAGGGCGGTGTGCATAGGGCGGTGTGCAGATGGAGGTGTGCAGAGGGTGGAGTGCAGAGGGCGGTGTGCAGAGGGAGGTGTGGAGATGGAGGTGTGCAGAGGGCGGTGTGCAGAGAGCGGTGTGCAGAGGGCGGTGTGCAGAGGGCGCTGTACAGATGGAGGTGTGCATAGGGCGGTGTGCAGAGGGAAGTGTGCAGAGGGCGGTGTGCAGAGGGCGGTGTGCAGAGGGAGATGTGCAGATGGAGGTGTGCAGAGGGCGGTCTGCAGAGGGAGGTGTGCAGAGGGAGGTGTGCAGAAGGCGGTGTGCAGAGGGCGGTGTACAGAGGGCGGTGTACAGAGCTTGGTGTACAGACGGCGGTGTACAGACGGAGGTGTACAGATGGCGTGGTACAGATGGAGGTGTGCAGATGGAGTGGTACAGATGGAGGTGTGCAGATGGTGGTGTGCAGAGGGAGTTGTGCAGATGGCGGTGTACAGAGGGCGGTGTAAAGATGGAGGTGTACAGATGGCGGTGTACAGATGGAGGTGTACAGACTGCATGGTACAGATGAAGGTGTGCAGATGGAGGCGTGCAGAGGGCGGTGTGCAGATGGAGGTGTGCAGAAAGCGGTGTACAGAGGGCGGTGTGCAGATGGAGGTGTGCAGATGGAGGTGTGCAGAGGGCGGTGTACAGATGGAGGTGTACAGATGGAAGTGTACAGAGGGCAGTGTACAGATGGCAGTGTACAGATGGAGGTGTACAGACGGAGGTGTACAGATGGCGTGGTACAGATGGAGGTGTGCAGATGGAGTGACACAGATGGAGGTGTGCAGAGGGCGGTGTGCAGAGGGAGGTGTGCATAGGGCGGTGTGCAGATGGAGGTGTGCAGATGGCGTGTACAGAGGGCGGTGTGCAGATGGCGGTGTACAGATGGAGATGAACAGATGGAGGTGTACAGAGGGAGGTGTTCAGAGGGCGGTGTGCAGAGGGCGGTGTGCAGAGGTCGGTGTGCAGAGGTCGGTGTGCAGAGGTCGGTGTGCAGATGGAGGTGTGCAGATGGAGGTGTGCAGAGGGCGGCAGATGGCGTTGCGCAGAGGGCGGTGCGCAGAGGGCGGTGCGCAGAAAGAGGTGTCCAGAGGGAGGTGTCCAGAGGGAGTTGTGCAGATGGAGGTGTGCAGATGGAGGTGTGCAGAGGGCGGTGGGCAGAGGGGGCGGTGTGCAGAGGGAGGTGTGCAGAGGACAGTGTGCAGAAGGAAGTGTGCAGATGGAACTGTACAGATGGAGGTGTGCAGAGGGAAGTGTGCAGAGGGCGGTGTGCAGAGGGCTGTGTGCAGATGGCAGTGTACAGAGGGCGGTGTACAGATGGAGGAGTACAGATGGAGGTGTACAGATGGCGGTGTACAGATGGTGGTGTACAGAGGGCATGGTACAGATGGAGGTCTACAGATGGCGTGGTACAGATGGAGGTGTGCAAATGGAGTGGTACAGATGGAATTGTGCAGAGGGACGTGTGCAGATGGCGGTGTGCTGAGGGCGGTGTACAGAGGGCGGTGTACAGATAGAGGTGTACAGAGGGCGGTTTACAGATGGCGGTGTACAGATGGCGGTGCACAGATGGAAGTCCACAGATGGAGGTGCGCAGTACAGATGGAGGTGTGCAGATGGAGGTGTACAGATGGCGGTGTACAGAGGGCGGTGTACAGAGGGCGGTGTACAGACGGAGGTGTACAGACGGATTGGTACAGATGGAGGTGTGCAGATTGAGTGGTACAGATGGAGGTGTGCAGATGGAGGTGTGCAGAGGGAGTTGTGCAGATGGCGGTGTACAGAGGGCGGTGTACAGATGGAGGAGTACAGATGGAGGTGTACAGATGGCGGTGTACAGATGGAGGTGTACAGACTGCATGGTACAGATTGAGGTGTGCAGATGGAGGCGTGCAGAGGGCGTTGTGCAGATGGAGGTGTGCAGAAAGCAGTGTACAGAGGGCGGTGTGCAGATGGAGGTGTGCTGAGGGCGGTGTACAGATGGAGGTGTACAGATGGAAGTGTACAGAGGGCAGTGTACAGATGGCGGTGTACAGATGGAGGTGTACAGACGGAGGTGTACAGATGGCGTGGTACAGATGGAGGTGTGCAGATGGAGTGATACAGATGGAGTTGTGCAGAGGGCGGTGTGCAGAGGGAGGTGTGCATAGGGCGGTGTGCAGATGGAGGTGTGCAGATGGCGTGTACAGAGGGAGGTGTGCAGATGGCGGTGTACAGATGGAGATGAACAGATGGAGGTGTACAGAGGGAGGTGTTCAGAGGGCGGTGTGCAGAGGGCGGTGTACAGATGGATGTGTGCAGATGGCGGTGCGCAGAGGGCGGTGCGCAGAGGGCGGTGCGCAGAGGGCGGTGCGCAGAAGGAGGTGTCCAGAGGGAGGTGTCCAGAGGGAGTTGTGCAGAGGGAGGTGTGCAGAGGGAGGTGTGCAGAGGGCGGTGTGCAGAGGGAGGTGTGCAGAGGACGGTGTGCAGATGGAAGTGTGCAGATGGAACTGTACAGATGGAGGTGTGCAGAGGGCGGTGTGCAGAGGGAAGTGTGCAGAGGGCGGTGTGCAGAGGGCTGTGTGCAGAGGGAGGTGTGCAGATGGAGGTGTGCAGATGGCGGTGTACAGATGGAGGTGTACAGAGGGCGTGGTACAGATGGACGTGCGCAGAGGTCGATGTGCAGAGGGAGGTGTGCAGATGGAGGTGAGCAGAGGGCGGTGTGCAGAGGGCGGTGTGCAGAGGGAGGTGTGCAGAGGGAGGTGTGCAGAGGGCGGTGTGCATAGGGCGGTGTGCAGATGGAGGTGTGCAGAGGGCGGTGTGCAGAGGGCGGTGTGCAGAGGGCGGTTTGCAGATGGAGGTGTGGAGATGGAGGTTTGCAGAGGGCGGCGTGCAGAGGGAGGTGTACAGATGGCGGTGTACAGATGGAGGTTTGCAGAGGGCGGTGTGCACATGGAGATGTGCAGAGGGCGGTGTACAGATGGAGGTGTGCAGAGGGTGGTGTGCAGAGGGCGGTGTGCAGATGGAGGTGTACAGAGGGCGGTGTGCAGATGGAGGTGTACAGAGGGCGGAGTACAGAGGGTTGTTTGCAGATGGAGGTGTACAGAGGGCGGTGTACAGATGGAGGTGTGCAGATGGAGGAGTGCAGAGGGAGCTGTGCAGAGGGAGGTGTGCAGAGGGCGGTGTGATGAGGGAGGTGTGCAGAGGGCTGTGTGCAGAGGGCGGTGTGCAGAGGGCGGTGTGCAGAGGAAGGTGTGCAGAGGGCGGTGTGCAGAGGGAGGTGTGCAGATGGCGGTGTGCAGATGGCGGTGTGCAGAGGGCGGTGTGCAGAGGGAGATGTGCAGAGGGAGGTGTGCAGAGGGAGGTGTGCAGAGGGCGGTGTGCAGAGGGCGGTGTGCATAGGGCGGTGTGCAGATGGAGGTGTGCAGAGGGTGGAGTGCAGAGGGCGGTGTGCAGAGGGAGGTGTGGAGATGGAGGTGTGCAGAGGGCGGTGTGCAGAGAGCGGTGTGCAGTTGGAGGTGTGCATATGGAGTTGTGCAGGTGGCGGTGTAGAGATGGCGGTGTACAGATGGCGGTGTGCAGAGGGCGGTGTACAGAGGGCGGTGCACAGATGGAGGTCCACAGATGGAGGTGCGCAGTACAGATGGAGGTGTACAGATGGCGGTGTACAGAGGGTGGTGTGCAGATGGAGGTGTGCAGAGGGCGGTGTGCAGAGGGCGGTGTGTAGAGGGAGAAGTGCAGATGGCGGTGTGCAGATGGAGGTGTGCAGAGGGCGGTGTGCAGAGGGCGGTGTGCAGATGGAGGTGTGCAGAGGGTGGAGTGCAGAGGGCGGTGTGCAGAGGGAGGTGTGGAGATGGAGGTGTGCAGAGGGCGGTGTGCAGAGAGCGGTGTGCAGTTGGAGGTGTGCATATGGAGTTGTGCAGGTGGCGGTGTAGAGATGGCGGTGTACAGATGGCGGTGTGCAGAGGGCGGTGTACAGAGGGCGGTGCACAGATGGAGGTCCACAGATGGAGGTGCGCAGTACAGATGGAGGTGTACAGATGGCGGTGTACAGAGGGTGGTGTGCAGATGGAGGTGTGCAGAGGGCGGTGTGCAGAGGGCGGTGTGTAGAGGGAGAAGTGCAGATGGCGGTGTGCAGATGGAGGTGTGCAGAGGGCGGTGTGCAGAGGGCGGTGTGCAGAGGGAGGTGTGCAGAGGGAGGTGTGCAGAGGGCGGTGTGCAGAGGGCAGTGTGCAGAGGGAGGTGTACAGATGGCGGTGTACTGAGGGCGGTGTTCAGAGGGCGGTGTGCAGAGGGCGGTGTGTAGAGGGAGAAGTGCAGATGGCGGTGTGCAGATGGAGGTGTGCAGAGGGCGGTGTGCAGAGGGAGGTGTGCAGAGGGCGGTGTGCAGAGGGCGATGTGCAGAGGGAGGTGTGCAGAGGGAGGTGTGCAGAGGGCGGTGTGCAGAGGGCGGTGTGCAGTTGGAGGTGTGCAGATGGAGGTGTACAGATGGCGGTGTACAGATGGAGGTGTACAGAGGGCGGTGTACAGAGGGCGGTGTACAGATGGAGGTCCACAGATGGAGGTGTACAGAGGGCGGTATACAGAGGGCAGTGTGCAGAGGGTGGTGTGCAGATGGAGGTGTGCAGAGGGTGGTGTGCAGATGGAGGTGTGCAGAGGGCGGTGTGCAGAGGGCGGTGTGCAGAGGGCGGTGTACAGAGGGCGGTGTGCAGTGGGATGTGTGCAGATGGAGGTGTGCAGAGGGCGGTGTGCAGACGGTGTTGTGCAGATGGCGGTGTGCAGTTGGAGGTGTGCAGGTGGCGGTGTACAGATGGCATGGTACAGATGGAGGTGTGCAAATGGAGTGGTACAGATGGAGGTGTGGAGAGGGCGGTGTGCAGAGGGCGGTGTGCAGAGGGCGGTGTGCAGATAGAGGTATGCAGATGGAGGTGTGCAGAGGGAGGTGTACAGAGGGAGGAGTACAGATGGAGGTGTTCAGAGGGCCGTGTGCAGCGGGCCGTGTGCAGATGGAGGTGTGCAGATGGAGGTGTGCAGAGGGCGGTGTGCAGAGGGAGGTGTGCAGATGGCGGTGTGCAGAAAGCGGTGTGCAGAGGGCGGTGTGCAGAGGGCGGTGAGCAGAGGGAGGTGTGCAGATGGAGGTGTGCAGAGGGCGGTGTGCAGTTGGAGGTGTGCATATGGAGTTGTGCAGGTGGCGGTGTAGAGATGGCGGTGTACAGATGGCGGTGTACAGAGGGCGGTGTACAGAGGGCGGTGCACAGATGGAGGTCCACAGATGGAGGTGCGCAGTACAGATGGAGGTGTGCAGATGGAGGTGTACAGATGGCGGTGCACAGAGGGCAGTGTGCAGATGGAGGTGTGCAGAGGGCGGTGTGCAGATGGAGGTGTGCAGAGGGAGTTGTGCAGAGGGCAGTGTGCAGAGGGCAGTGTGCAGAGGGAGGTGTACAGAGGGCGGTGTATAGAGGGCGGTGTACAGACGGCAGTGTACAGACGGAGGTGTACAGACGGCGTGGTACAGATGGCGTGGTACAGATGGAGGTGTGTAGATGGAGTGGTACAGATGGAGGTGTGCACATGGAGGTGTGCAGAGGGACGTGTGCAGAGGGAGGTGTGCAGAGGGAGGTGTGCAGATGGCAGTGTACAGAGGGCGGTGTACAGATGGAGGAGTACAGATGGAGGTGTACAGATGGCGGTGTACAGATGGTGGTGTACAGAGGGCATGGTACAGATGGAGGTCTACAGATGGCGTGGTACAGATGGAGGTGTGCAAATGGAGTGGTACAGATGGAATTGTGCAGAGGGACGTGTGCAGATGGCGGTGTGCTGAGGGCGGTGTACAGAGGGCGGTGTACAGATAGAGGTGTACAGAGGGCGGTTTACAGATGGCGGTGTACAGATGGCGGTGCACAGATGGAAGTCCACAGATGGAGGTGCGCAGTACAGATGGAGGTGTGCAGATGGAGGTGTACAGATGGCGGTGTACAGAGGGCGGTGTACAGACGGCGGTGTACAGACGGAGGTGTACAGACGGATTGGTACAGATGGAGGTGTGCAGATTGAGTGGTACAGATGGAGGTGTGCAGATGGAGGTGTGCAGAGGGAGTTGTGCAGATGGCGGTGTACAGAGGGCGGTGTACAGATGGAGGAGTACAGATGGAGGTGTACAGATGGCGGTGTACAGATGGAGGTGTACAGACTGCATGGTACAGATTGAGGTGTGCAGATGGAGGCGTGCAGAGGGCGTTGTGCAGATGGAGGTGTGCAGAAAGCAGTGTACAGAGGGCGGTGTGCAGATGGAGGTGTGCTGAGGGCGGTGTACAGATGGAGGTGTACAGATGGAAGTGTACAGAGGGCAGTGTACAGATGGCGGTGTACAGATGGAGGTGTACAGACGGAGGTGTACAGATGGCGTGGTACAGATGGAGGTGTGCAGATGGAGTGATACAGATGGAGTTGTGCAGAGGGCGGTGTGCAGAGGGAGGTGTGCATAGGGCGGTGTGCAGATGGAGGTGTGCAGATGGCGTGTACAGAGGGAGGTGTGCAGATGGCGGTGTACAGATGGAGATGAACAGATGGAGGTGTACAGAGGGAGGTGTTCAGAGGGCGGTGTGCAGAGGGCGGTGTACAGATGGATGTGTGCAGATGGCGGTGCGCAGAGGGCGGTGCGCAGAAGGAGGTGTCCAGAGGGAGGTGTCCAGAGGGAGTTGTGCAGAGGGAGGTGTGCAGAGGGAGGTGTGCAGAGGGCGGTGGGCAGAGGGCGGTGTGCAGAGGGAGGTGTGCAGAGGACGGTGTGCAGATGGAAGTGTGCAGATGGAACTGTACAGATGGAGGTGTGCAGAGGGCGGTGTGCAGAGGGAAGTGTGCAGAGGGCGGTGTGCAGAGGGCTGTGTGCAGAGGGCTGTGTGCAGAGGGAGGTGTGCAGATGGAGGTGTGCAGATGGCGGTGTACAGATGGAGGTGTACAGAGTTCGTGGTACAGATGGACGTGCGCAGAGGGCGATGTGCAGAGGGAGGTGTGCAGATGGAGGTGTGCAGAGGGCGGTGTGCAGAGGGCGGTGTGCAGAGGGAGGTGTGCAGAGGGAGGTGTGCAGAGGGCGGTGTGCAGAGGGCGGTGTGCATAGGGCGGTGTGCAGATGGAGGTGTGCAGAGGGTGGAGTGCAGAGGGCGGTGTGCAGAGGGCGGTTTGCAGATGGAGGTGTGGAGATGGAGGTTTGCAGAGGGCGGCGTGCAGAGGGAGGTGTACAGATGGCGGTGTACAGATGGAGGTTTGCAGAGGGCGGTGTGCACATGGAGATGTGCAGAGGGCGGTGTACAGATGGAGGTGTGCAGAGGGTGGTGTGCAGAGGGCGGTGTGCAGATGGAGGTGTACAGAGGGCGGTGTGCAGATGGAGGTGTACAGAGGGCGGAGTACAGAGGGTTGTTTGCAGATGGAGGTGTACAGAGGGCGGTGTACAGATGGAGGTGTGCAGATGGAGGAGTGCAGAGGGAGCTGTGCAGAGGGAGGTGTGCAGAGGGCGGTGTGATGAGGGAGGTGTGCAGAGGGCTGTGTGCAGAGGGCGGTGTGCAGAGGGCGGTGTGCAGAGGAAGGTGTGCAGAGGGCGGTGTGCAGAGGGAGGTGTGCAGATGGCGGTGTGCAGATGGAGGTGTGCAGAGGGCGGTGTGCAGAGGGAGATGTGCAGAGGGAGGTGTGCAGAGGGAGGTGTGCAGAGGGCGGTGTGCAGAGGGCGGTGTGCATAGGGCGGTGTGCAGATGGAGGTGTGCAGAGGGTGGAGTGCAGAGGGCGGTGTGCAGAGGGAGGTGTGGAGATGGAGGTGTGCAGAGGGCGGTGTGCAGAGAGCGGTGTCCAGAGGGCGGTGTGCAGAGGGCGGTGTGCATAGGGCGGTGTGCAGATGGAGGTGTGCAGAGGGTGGTGTGCAGATGGCGGTGTGCAGAGGGCGGTGTGCAGAGGGCGGTGTACAGAGGGCGGTGTACAGAGGGCGGTGTGCAGTGGGATGTGTGCAGATGGAGGTGTGCAGAGGGCGGTGTGCAGACGGTGTTGTGCAGATGGCGGTGTGCAGTTGGAGGTGTGCAGGTGGCGGTGTACAGATGGAGGTGTACAGACGGAGGTGTACAGATGGCGTGGTACAGATGGAGGTGTGCAGATGGAGTGATACAGATGGAGTTGTGCAGAGGGCGGTGTGCAGAGGGAGGTGTGCATAGGGCGGTGTGCAGATGGAGGTGTGCAGATGGCGTGTACAGAGGGAGGTGTGCAGATGGCGGTGTACAGATGGAGATGAACAGATGGAGGTGTACAGAGGGAGGTGTTCAGAGGGCGGTGTGCAGAGGGCGGTGTACAGATGGATGTGTGCAGATGGCGGTGCGCAGAGGGCGGTGCGCAGAGGGCGGTGCGCAGAAGGAGGTGTCCAGAGGGAGGTGTCCAGAGGGAGTTGTGCAGAGGGAGGTGTGCAGAGGGAGGTGTGCAGAGGGCGGTGGGCAGAGGGCGGTGTGCAGAGGACGGTGTGCAGATGGAAGTGTGCAGATGGAACTGTACAGATGGAGGTGTGCAGAGGGCGGTGTGCAGAGGGAAGTGTGCAGAGGGCGGTGTGCAGAGGGCTGTGTGCAGAGGGAGGTGTGCAGATGGAGGTGTGCAGATGGCGGTGTACAGATGGAGGTGTACAGAGGGCGTGGTACAGATGGACGTGCGCAGAGGGCGATGTGCAGAGGGAGGTGTGCAGATGGAGGTGAGCAGAGGGCGGTGTGCAGAGGGCGGTGTGCAGAGGGAGGTGTGCAGAGGGAGGTGTGCAGAGGGCGGTGTGCAGAGGGCGGTGTGCATAGGGCGGTGTGCAGATGGAGGTGTGCAGAGGGTGGAGTGCAGAGGGCGGTGTGCAGAGGGCGGTTTGCAGATGGAGGTGTGGAGATGGAGGTTTGCAGAGGGCGGCGTGCAGAGGGAGGTGTACAGATGGCGGTGTACAGATGGAGGTTTGCAGAGGGCGGTGTGCACATGGAGATGTGCAGAGGGCGGTGTACAGATGGAGGTGTGCAGAGGGTGGTGTGCAGAGGGCGGTGTGCAGATGGAGGTGTACAGAGGGCGGTGTGCAGATGGAGGTGTACAGAGGGCGGAGTACAGAGGGTTGTTTGCAGATGGAGGTGTACAGAGGGCGGTGTACAGATGGAGGTGTGCAGATGGAGGAGTGCAGAGGGAGCTGTGCAGAGGGAGGTGTGCAGAGGGCGGTGTGATGAGGGAGGTGTGCAGAGGGCTGTGTGCAGAGGGCGGTGTGCAGAGGGCGGTGTGCAGAGGAAGGTGTGCAGAGGGCGGTGTGCAGAGGGAGGTGTGCAGATGGCGGTGTGCAGATGGAGGTGTGCAGAGGGCGGTGTGCAGAGGGAGATGTGCAGAGGGAGGTGTGCAGAGGGAGGTGTGCAGAGGGCGGTGTGCAGAGGGCGGTGTGCATAGGGCGGTGTGCAGATGGAGGTGTGCAGAGGGTGGAGTGCAGAGGGCGGTGTGCAGAGGGAGGTGTGGAGATGGAGGTGTGCAGAGGGCGGTGTGCAGAGAGCGGTGTCCAGAGGGCGGTGTGCATAGGGCGGTGTGCATAGGGCGGTGTGCAGATGGAGGTGTGCAGAGGGTGGAGTGCAGAGGGCGGTGTGCAGAGGGCGGTGTGCAGAGGGAGGTGTGGAGATGGAGGTGTGCAGAGGGCGGTGTGCAGAGAGCGGTGTGCAGAGGGCGGTGTGCAGAGGGCGCTGTACAGATGGAGGTGTGCATAGGGCGGTGTGCAGAGGGAAGTGTGCAGAGGGCGGTGTGCAGAGGGCGGTGTGCAGAGGGAAATGTGCAGATGGAGGTGTGCAGAGGGCGGTCTGCAGAGGGAGGTGTGCAGAGGGAGGTGTGCAGAAGGCGGTGTGCAGAGGGCGGTGTACAGAGGGCGGTGTACAGAGCTTGGTGTACAGACGGCGGTGTACAGACGGAGGTGTACAGATGGCGTGGTACAGATGGAGGTGTGCAGATGGAGTGGTACAGATGGAGGTGTGCAGATGGAGGTGTGCAGAGGGAGTTGTGCAGATGGCGGTATACAGAGGGCGGTGTACAGATGGAGGAGTAAAGATGGAGGTGTACAGATGGCGGTGTACAGATGGAGGTGTACAGACTGCATGGTACAGATGGAGGTGTGCAGATGGAGGCGTGCAGAGGGCGGTGTGCAGATGGAGGTGTGCAGAAAGCGGTGTACAGAGGGCGGTGTGCAGATGGAGGTGTGCAGATGGAGGTGTGCAGAGGGCGGTGTACAGATGGAGGTGTACAGATGGAAGTGTACAGAGGGCAGTGTACAGATGGCAGTGTACAGATGGAGGTGTACAGACGGAGGTGTACAGATGGCGTGGTACAGATGGAGGTGTGCAGATGGAGTGACACAGATGGAGGTGTGCAGAGGGCGGTGTGCAGAGGGAGGTGTGCATAGGGCGGTGTGCAGATGGAGGTGTGCAGATGGCGTGTACAGAGGGCGGTGTGCAGATGGCGGTGTACAGATGGAGATGAACAGATGGAGGTGTACAGAGGGAGGTGTTCAGAGGGCGGTGTGCAGAGGGCGGTGTGCAGAGGTCGGTGTGCAGAGGTCGGTGTGCAGAGGTCGGTGTGCAGATGGAGGTGTGCAGATGGAGGTGTGCAGAGGGCGGCAGATGGCGTTGCGCAGAGGGCGGTGCGCAGAGGGCGGTGCGCAGAAAGAGGTGTCCAGAGGGAGGTGTCCAGAGGGAGTTGTGCAGATGGAGGTGTGCAGATGGAGGTGTGCAGAGGGTGGTGGGCAGAGGGGGCGGTGTGCAGAGGGAGGTGTGCAGAGGACAGTGTGCAGAAGGAAGTGTGCAGATGGAACTGTACAGATGGAGGTGTGCAGAGGGAAGTGTGCAGAGGGCGGTGTGCAGAGGGCTGTGTGCAGATGGCGGTGTGCAGATGGCGGTGTGCAGATGGTGGTGTGCAGAGGGAGGTGTGCATATGGCGGTGTGCAGAGGGAGGTGTGCAGATGGAGGTGTACAGAGGGCGTGGTACAGATGGAGATGTGCAGAGGGCGGTGTGCAGAGGGCGGTGTGCAGAGGGCGGTGTGCAGAGGGCGGTGTGCAGAGGAAGGTGTGCAGAGGGAGTTGTGCAGAGGGAGGTGTACAGAGGGCGGTGTGCAGAGGGCGGTGTGCAGAGGGAGGTGTGCAGAGGGCGGTGTGCAGAGGGCGGTGTGCACAGGGCTGTTTGCAGATGGAGGTGTACAGAGGGCGGTGTACAGATGGAGGTGTACAGATGGCGGTGTGAAGATGGAGGTGTGCAGATGGCGGTGTGCAGATGGAGGTGTGCACATGGGGTGTGCAGAGGGCGGTGTGCAGAGGGCGGTGTGCAGAGGGAGGAGTGCAGAGGGCGGTGTGCAGAGGGCGGTGTGCAGAGGGCGGTGTGCAGATGGAGATGTGCATATGGCGTGGTACAGATGGAGGTGTGCAAATGGAGCTGTGCAAATGGAGTGGTACAGATCGAGGTGTGCAGAGGGTGGTGTTCAGAGGGCAGTGTGCAGATGGAGGTGTGCAGAGGGCGGTGTGCAGAGGGAGGTGTGCAGAGGGTGGTGTTCAGATGGAGGTGTGCAGAGGGCGGTGTGCAGAGGGCGGTGTGCAGATGGAGGTGTGCAGGTGGCGGTGTACAGATGGCGGTGTACAAAGGGCGGTGTGTAGATGGAGGTGTGCAGATGGCGGTGTGCAGAGGGCGGTGTGCAGTGGGCGGTGTGCAGATGGAGGTGTGCAGATGGAGGTGTGCAGAGGGCGGTGTGCAGAGGGCGGTGTGCAGAGGGCGGTGTGCAGAGGGCGGTGTACAGTTGGAGGTGTGCAGATGGCGGTGTACAGAGCGCGGTGTGCAGAGTTCGGTGTGCAGGTGGCGGTGTGCAGGTGGCGGTGTACAGATGGCGGTGTACAGAGGGCGGTGTGTAGATGGAGGTGTGCAGATGGCGGTGTGCAGAGAGCGGTGTGCAGTGGGCGGTGTGCAGATGGAGGTGTGCAGATGGAGGTGTGCAGAGGGAGGTGTGCAGAGGGCGGTGTGCAGTTGGAGGTGTGCAGATGGCGGTGTGCAGATGGCGGTGTACAGAGGCCGGTGTACAGATGGAAGTGTACAGAGGGCGTGGAACAGATGGAGGTGTGCAGATGGAGGTGTGCAGAGGGCGGTGTGCAGAGGGAGGTGTGCAGAGGGCGGTGTGCAGAGGGCGGTGTACAGATGGAGATGTACAGAGGGCGGTGTGCAGATGGAGGTGTACAGAGGGCGGTGTGCAGATGGAGGTGCGCAGATGGAGGTGCGCAGATGGAGGTGTACAGAGGGCGGTTTACAGAGGGCGGTGTGCAGAGGGCGGTGTATCCGCGGATGGTGTGCAAAGGGCGGTGTGCAGAGGGCGGTGTGCAGAGGGAGGTGTACAGAGGGCGGTGTACAGATGGAGATGTACAGATGGCGGTGTACAGATGGAGATGTACAGATGGCGGTGTACAGATGGAGGTGTGCAGATGGCGTGGTACAGGTGGAGGTGTGCAGAGGGCGGTGTGCAGATGGCGGTGTACAGAGGGCAGTGTGCAGAGGGAGGTGTGCAGAGGGTGATGTGCAGATGGAGGTGTGCAGAGGGCAGTGTGCAGAGGGAGGTGTGCAGAGGGAGGTGTACAGAGGGCGGTGTACAGAGGGAGGTGTACAGATGTAGGTGTGCAGAGGGCGGTGAGCAGAGGGCGGTGTGCAGAGGGCGGTGTACAGATGGAGGTGTGCAGATGGCGGTGTACAGATGGAGGTGTATAGAGGGTGGTGTGCAGATGGCGGTGTGCAGATGGCGGTGTACCGATGGAGGTGTACAGAGGGCGGTGTACAGTTGGAGGTGTGCAGATGGAGGTGCGCAGAGGGCAGTGCGCAGAGGGCGGTGCGCAAATGGCGGTGCACAGATGTCGGTGGACAGATGGAGGTGCGCAAATGGCGGTGTACAGATGGCGGTGTGCGTGGGGCTTTAATACGCATTTCTGTAACATGGGCTTGATTCAGAGATGTGCAGTAATGCTGCCGCAGCTGTTAATATATGTGAAGATATGCTATTGCAACAGCGGTCGGGACTTGTATTGAGACGCCCACATGAGCCCCCGCAGATGTTCGCAATTGTATGCGCAAACGCAGCATCGGATGCAGATCAGGCAAACGCCAACTCCCCGAGTACAGCTGGGTACACACTAGATGATTTTATGAACGATTTGGCCGATTCCGATGCATTATAATGACAAATCGTTCATATCGTCACTATGCAGCATGGCCCCCGCCGTCGTTCCATCGCTGCTGCCATCATCCAGTATGTATGCACAGGGCTGCCATCAGATATTGTGGGGCCCAGGACTGACAAAATAGACAGGGCCCCTGGGCCCCCCCTCCCGCTACTGCTAGGTCTAATTAATTATGACTTACCTTATCGCCTTGCGCTTCTTCCTTCTGGCTTCTTGTCCTCCCAGGCTGGCTGGCGCTGCTCCTCACACGCCGCGGCTCTTCTGACATCATCCATCCAGTGGCGTGATATCGTGCACCCCAACTCCAAAGGAAGAAAAAATTTATTAAACAAGTGCAGGGGCAAATACAGGATTTTCTGAGGGAGAGGGGGGGTTTCTAATAAAAAAATAAAAATAAAAAATATATATATACATATATATATATATGTGTGTTTTGTTAAACACACACATACACATATAATATATACAGCATAACACACATGTACATGTTATATATAACATATATACACATATATCCACGTACATATATCCACGTATATGTTATATATGATACATATATCCACGTACATACACATGTATGTGTATGTACGTACATACACATGCATCCACACAAACATACATACACATATGTACACTCTAACACATACAGATATATACGGACGCATATATACACACTAACACATACAGACATACATACCCATATATACACACTAACACAGACATATACAGTACATACCCATATATACACACTAACACATAGACATATACAGTACATACCCATATATACACACTAACACATAGACATATACAGTACATACCCATATATACACACTAACACAGACATATACAGTACATACACACTAACACAGACATATACAGTACATATATACACACTAACACAGACATATACAGTACATATACTTATATACACACTAACACAGACATATACAGTACATATACATATATACACACTAACACAGACATATACAGTACATACACACTAACACAGACATATACAGTACATTCACACTAACACAGACATATACAGTACATACACACTAACACAGACATACAGTACATATAGATATATACACACTAACA